>ML420351.1:0-19569 GCA_005239525.1 Nicotiana knightiana
GAAATATGGCCTAGGTGAGCAGAAGGCTGCTCAGAGAATTGAAGCAGCTGTTTTAGACGCCTTAAATCGAGGATTTCGTACTGGTGACATTCACTCAATAGGACATGTGAGTTTTATCTAGTATACGAGATAGCTAAATTTCCAACTATGTTTTTTCTCCCCGGGATTTTGTTTTTGTGTGTGTGGGGGAGTCATTAAGATCTCAGTGCTTCTTGTTTGTGAATTTTAATCTATATGATCTTGCACTTGAAAGACATTTGGACATGCGGTAAACATCTAAGAAATAAGTTAATACTTCTCACTTTTATCATAGATTGGACCAAATAACTTGAAATACTGAAATTTAGTTTTAGTAACTAATTGTTTTCACATCAAACTTGCTGAATGAGCTGAAACACTTGTCTTCAGAAATTGGTGGGGTGCAAGGAAAGGGGTGAAGAAGTGCTCAAGTCTATTGATAGCAAAACTCCTGATGCTGTTTGAATTTATGAAGAGGCTTCGTCGAGGTTAAGCAAGTGCGGCTCTAACCCCATCACGAACTGGTGAACCCGATCCTCCATCTTAGATACAATAGTGGGAGAATACCTAGACAACGAATAAAATTGAAGACTGTACTCCCGAACACTCATGTTACCCTGCTGAAGGGTCAAGAACCTGTCAACTCTTGCCCGTCTAATCTCTGGTGGCAGATAATGTCGAAGAAATCTTTTGTAAACTCCTGCCATACTGCTGGAGGGGCATCCTCACCTCTGGACAATTCCCAAGACTGGTACCAATTAACTGCCACATCTTGGAGTCTATAGGAAGCTAGCTCAACGGACTCAGTCGCAGTGGCCTTCATTACCCTCAACGTCCTCTGCATTCTATCAATAAATACCTGAGGGTCCTCGTTTGGATCTGCCCCCGTGAATACCGGAGGGTCGAAATTAATGAAATCACGAACCCTCGCACTAAAGGACCTATCTGCATGACCAATACCTACATGATACAGGTTACTATCCGATAAAGTATGCAAATTTTGATTATTAGTTGTAGCATACCACTTGCTCGTACTATGTACTCCATCTATATGACATATGTGCATTAAAATGTGGGATAATATGCATCCAAGTAGGTGTTTGGACATAAAAATATGATTTTTGAAAAAAAAGAAGAAATTTTCATAAACCTCTACAGTTTAGAGGCTACAACAACAACATCAGTGTATTCCCGTAAGTGGGATCTGGGGAGGGTAGGATGTACGCATCCTCTAAACCTCTATAGTTTAGAGGCTAATAACTATAATTTGCCTAATTACTATTCATAGCTACTGTTCAATTGTTATTAATTTGTATCACTTGTATGTAAACACACAACGAATACAACTAAGAAGAAATATAGAAATACACAAAAATAAGATGTTCTTGTTGAGATCCAAACTCAAGGCCTTCACTACCTAAGCAGGCGCTCTAACCAACTAAATTATGAGTGCTTGTTGCTCTCCTATTTCAATTCAAAATAATTAATCTCTTATTTCATGGATTTATTATAAAATTCAAATATAGCTACGAATGTTAAATTTGCTGAAATAATTACGAATGATAAATACAATGTAAATATTTGATGTGTCTCGTAATTTTTTCAAAAAAAGTAGTATTTGGAGTTAAGTTGAAAAATAATACTATTTCGAATTATGTTTGGACATGTATTTCACTTGAAAAAGTGTTGATGTTTTGTGAGCGGAGAAAAAAGTTTACTAAAAAATTTGAAATTGGGTTTTGAAAAACTATTTTTCCGAGAAATATGGCAAACACATTTCTGAAAAGAAATTCAGAAAAGAAAAGAAAAGAAAAGAAATTTGTTTGTGGAAAAACGGGTCCTAAATATGGGGGCTATTGGTCAATTAAGTGGGTAGATACCTGCCAAAATGGAGATTTAAATACCAATTGAAACTAAATGAAAAACATAAAAGTAGTTGTCTTAACTTTGGATAACATATGATAGTTATTTTTTTAATCTAAGAATAATTTTTTGGTAATGTAGTTTCAAGCATAACTGAATTTTAATAATTAAACATAAGTTAAGCTGAAGCCTAAATAGCGATATATCTATTTAATTTTAAAAATTACTGATAAAATGCAATTTTAAATTCGCAAAAGATATAAGAATAATAGATCTTGACATATGAATATGGTAGGTAAAAAAATTGCTACATTTCAATAACACTTAATAAGAAAGTGATGATACACGTTAGGATCAAACATTATTTAAATTAAATAAAAATTAATGCACTATAGCTTTATTGAAAAATTAACTTAAAAGTTTGAACAATCTTTTTTAAACATTAAATAGTAATTTTCGAGAACCTATTGGAGTTGAATGTTGATTATTAGTTTATTATTTTTGGGTTAGTTGGTTGTAAATTGAAATATGAGCTATAAAATTGAAAAGTAGGGAGCCCAGTTATTCTTATGTGAAATTTTTACTAAAACTAACTAGTAACTATCTAAGTTATATATTTTTAAAAGTAAATAATTTGGTATTTAAATTTTCTCTAGGAATTATAATGTATAATTTTACCCGATGAGGACCTTCTATCTAAGCAATACCCTTCGTGCTATTTTTCGCCACTTTAAAGACATCATATCAATATATTATTATTATTATTATTATTATTATTATTATTATTATTATAATTATTATTATTATTATTATTATTATTATTATTATTATTGTTATTATTATTATTATTGTTATTGTTATTATTGTTATTGTTATTATTGTTATTATTATTATTATTATTTATTATTATTATTATTATTATTATTATTGTTATTATTATTTTATATTATAAGTATAGGGACTAAAATGACATTAAAAGTTTGAGACTATTTTACGCTTCAAATAAGCATTATTTTAAGAACTTCTTGTGCAAAAATATAAATATGCATTCTTCAAAGATAACAAAAGAAAAAGTTTGACGCGAATAAAATGTGGGAGCCGTTTAGATGGCCATAGTAAAAAAATAACTCTTGGACTTCAAGAATGAACAATGAACTAAATTCAACAATTCATCTGATTCTATTTCGATATATAACACTCAATTAGATCTCTCAAATTAGGTAAACTTATTTAAAGTGCAAGTTATTAAAATATCAAAGTAACCATAAAATTTTTGAATGATTGTTTTACCTTCAAATAAGCATTATTTTAAGAAGCTTTGGTGTGCGAAAATGTATATATGCGTTTTTCAAAGATAACAAAAGAAAAAATTTAATGCAAATAAAAAATAAATAAAAATCAGAAGAAATAGAAACGTGGGGGTCGTTCACATGGCCCCAATAAATGAAATTGGACTTCCTGCATTGCATCCTTTTATACTCATAATAATTGCCTTTGAAATGTATTTCCTATTTAATTTTCAACATTTAGTGTATATTCTTGAATGTCAGCCTTCTCTCATACTTTATTTATTTGTATATATTATTATTTTACAACGAACTAAATTTAACAATCCATCAGCTTCTATCTCGATTTTTACGCCTCTCAAGTTAAGTATACTTATTTCTTTTGTTGTTACATTTTATTTGAGCTTTGCTAATTCGAGATGGTTGTACTTGCAATCATTCTCACGGTGTATTAATATTAATTTTTTCTATAATATAATGATNTATAATTCCTATTTATGTAAAATATATCTTCTCTTTTATTCTCTCCCATATAAGTTTTTTGCTACTACAACAACTCTTCTTTACCCTGATAAGAATTTTTTCATTCTCCTAATTAATTCTTCTTTAATTTATGCGTGATTCTTTACTTTCTAGCAATTTTAGTATGATTGTAGTTTGCAACAACAATGATTATTAATTGAGTGGGTTTATAATTCATCAGTTTGAACTTGCATTTTCTTCATTCTAAGTTCGTCTAACTCATTATATTTTAAAATATTTATACTAATTAACATGTGATACACATATAACGTACCTGTCCAAAAACTAGTAGCTCATACTTTTTCCAATTCTCCTAGGACAAAACAATGAATACAAAGGAAAAAGGATACAGTGAAATTATGTCAACATTGCAAATTCCACCGTGGTTGGAACTGCCGGAAGGTATATGGACAAACATATTACACATGCTGGGTGCGGTGGAGATATTGTTGACTGCACAGAAAGTATGCACTAGATGGAGGCACGTGTGCTAGGACCCGTCGATGTGGCGAGTCATTGACATGTGGAATTATTGTGGCCCTTATATACAGCCTTATGACTTAGAGGAAATGTGTCGCCATGCCATTGTTCGAAGCCATGGTGAAGTAGTTGACATCAGATTGTCATTCTTCGCCACGAAAGAGTTGCTTTTTTACGTAGCGAAGAGGTAATTTCTGGCCTCTTTAATGTATATTTCCACTTGCTTTCCATTTATTCATTTCTTTTCTTTTGATCACCAGATCAAGAAAACTTAAAAGACTTAATATTTCATGGTACTGCTACTCAAAACTACAACGCGGAGGCTTCATTGAAGTAGTTCAAAAGTTGACATCATTGGAAGAGCTAAGTCTGATAGACGCTACTCTTACAACTAAAGCTTTTGAAGCTCTTGGACACTCTTGGTCATGGTTTAAGTCGTTAGAATTTAAGATCTCCTGTATTATGAAATCTTGTGATGAAATAAATAAAGAAGCTCTAGCTATTGCTCAAAACCTGCCTGCCCTACGCCGCCTTCAACTCATTAGGAACAATATGACAAATGTGGGCCTTCAAGCTATTCTTGATGGTTGTCCTAATCTTGTATCACCTGACCTGCGAGGATGCTTTAATGTTAGACTCGACAAAATCTTGAGTAACATAATTTCTCGACAGATTAAGGATGTGAAGCTCCCTCATGACTCTATGGAAGGTTTTGAATTTTGATTTGACCCTTAGGGCGCAAGTGGGTGGGGNTCTGATGATTATTTTTTTTTTGAAAGGATATAAGTGTTTGCTTTTTCTTGTCATTGGATTGTGAAGCTCTTCTTGAATTTTATCAAGCATATCTTTATTAGTGTTATTTTTATTATCTTTATAAGATCATAAGATTCAAAAGTCAGAGATTTTTCAAGTGAGCCGAGTCTAATTAAAACTTGTACACAATATAACTGCTCCTAGTAATGTACAAAGAGTCCTTTTGACGACATCTAATCTAATATATAGGAGCTGAAAACTATAATGTAACTATAGACAATAAATTGCGTCGAGAAAATATAATCAAGACCGAAAAATATTATAATAATCGTAGTATTTTATTTTAAATATTTGAGTGTTACAATCTCTATGAATCCTCTAATTCTTCTTTTTAACGGTAATTAAAAGAGTCTCCGAGCTTAATCTTGAATTCTATTTTATTTTAATCCAAGTGCTTGAAGCTCGATCTTGATCTTGACGTACTTTTAATCCAAGGGCTTGCAGCTTGTTCTTGAATCTTCGTCTTGATCTTTTAAATCCTTAGAACACTTGAATGTTTGTAGCTTTTAGAGAAATCCTTAGCGTTTGATCCACGAGCTCCCTCTTGCTTCTTGTTATAACTTCTGGTGTCTTTTCTGAGTTATGCAGACCCCTATTTATAGTTGTGGGAGGGAAGAGTTATGATAAGAACAAAATCTTCCCGACCAATCAAATTGAAGTGTGACATGACCACATTTGATTGGCCAGAATATGTCACTTGCACACATGGCGCGGTTTCATTGGCCTTCTAATGTGATTTGACATGTCTTGTCATTTTGATACGTGGCATGATCCTATTAGTTCTTCCGCTTGACTTGGCGTGCCACATCATATGACACGTGGCACCAAACTGGACCTCTAGGAAGATGACATCTTGGGCCTAATGAATTGAGCTCATCACTTTAGCCCAACTAAATGGGCTAGCCTAATGGATTAAGACTTATTTATTTAATCCATATATATTGGACTTATATAATTAATTTAATTATATTAGCCCGTAATTTTTATTTGGACCAATATATCTTGAATTTTAAAAAATAATCCCAATTATTTTACGGATTTAATTCCAATAAAATTTATATGCCTATAAATACCCCTACTCCAAGGCTTGTCAGGGTATATAAGTTTTGAAGATTAGACTTGAAGTATTCATCTCAGAATTTATGGACTTTTAATCACACAATTCATTGAGCATTGCTTCTTAAGTAGCTTTTTGGCTCATGAACAAACTAGCTTAAATCACATGTCTCCTTCTACTCATTAAAGTCACGTTAGTCTCTTTGGCATTTAAAATTCTTTCACAAGTAGCATGGAATATCATATTTAATATTAAACTTTCCTATATCACTATGTATCATCCATTTTATTGTAAATCTGCCTTAACTTGTTCTCTGTTAAAGGGACACGTATGCAATACTTTTCAAGGCAACACAGAGAAAAAATTTCAGCTTTCAAAGGCAAAATAATGTCATAGTTTCAAGGCATCATCAAGTCCGACTAGGAATCAAACTCCTCCACCAATTTCAGTTGGACACGGCAGAGTTATGTCACGCCGTCTTTGTGCAGCTGATCCCACATCGAATATATCTATAAAAGGCCGTCCATTGATGCTGATATATATACCACATACCCTTCCTTTGAAAACATCAAGTGACAGCGTTTGCTGATCGCGTTGTGTAGGCCTTTGACGCGTAAGTGCTCAAGGTGATTTCTTCGACTTTTCTTATATTTTTTTGTGTGTGTTACTATGCTGTCTCTTTTTTTATTTTTTTAAAAGTAACTTCATCAAACTATGAAGTCCTTTATAATTTCGAGACGAAGACATTTAAAAATTCGCGATGAACACCTCTAATATTTGCGGCAGAAACTTATAAAAATTCATGAGGAAGACCTAAAAAGCTCGTGGTCAAGATCTTAACAAGTTTACAGTGAAAGACCTTTAAAAGTCTACGGTGACGACCTTTAAAAGCATGCGATGAAGACCCTTAAAAGCTCGCGCAAAGATCCTTATAAGATCGTGGTCAAGATCTTTAAAAGTTCATAGTGAGGACCTTGAAAATTTCGCGGTGAAGACCTTTAAAAGCACGCGATGAAGACCTTTAAAAGTTCGTGGCGAAGTCTAACGACCCGTCCGGTTGTTCCAAGAGTTTAGCCCCGTTTCCCTCATTTCTGCTTCATTATATGTGGTTCATCTTCATTTATGTGTGTTGGGTCGGTTGGTTCGGGTTCAGAGTGGTCATGGAGAATTGAGGCACTTCGTCTCTTAAAGTAGCCTAATAGTTGAAAAAGTCAACTAAGAGTTGACTTATTGGTAAACAACCTCGGAATGCGGAATTTATGGCTCGGATAGCTTTGTTAGTGATTTGGGACTCAGGAGTGTGTTCGGAATATAGTTTTGATATCCGGTGTAGAATTAGGCTTGAAAGTTAGTTTTTGGCGATTTTCGGTCGATAGTGGAAAATAGGTCGGGATCGGAATGGAATTCCGGAAGTTGGGACATGTCCGTAATGTCATTTTGGATATGTGTGCAAAATTTCAGGTCAATCGGAGGTGTTTTGGTTGGTTTCGGCGTCGTTGGCGAAATTTAGAAGTTTCAAAGTTCATAGGGTTGAATTTGATGTAATTTGGTGTTTTCGTGTTGTTTTTGGTGTTTCGGAGGCTCGACTAAGTTTGAATGATGCTATGGGGTGTGTTGGTATATTTGGTTGGGGCCCCGAGGGGCTCGGGATTGATTTCGGATGGTTGGCGGAGTTTTGAACTTAAGAAATTGCAGCAAATGGCTGCTGGTGTAAAGTTTCTAGTGTGTGGCCGCACCTACGGATGGGTAGCCGCAGGTGCGACGCCGCACGTGAGACGCCGCAGGTGTGAAGGTCTATGCGCAGGTGCGAAAGGAGGCTAGGCAGGAGGAGTCCGTAGGTGCGAAGAGTTGGTCGTGCCTGCGAAGCCGCGGGTGCAGAGAGTTGGCCGCGCCTGCGAAGCCACGGGTGCGGAGAAGAGATCGCAAGTGCGAGAATTGGTTCATTAGTGGAATTTTGTAGGTGCGCACCTGGGACCGCAAGTGCGGGTCCGTAGGTGCGATGAAAGGTCCGCATGTGCGGATTTGCTGGGTGAAAAGTATAAAAAAAATGCTTCCGTGAAATTTTGGTCATTCTACCATTGTTGCATGCGGTTGGAGCTTATTTGGGGGCAATTTGAAGAGAGAATTCGAGGGTCTTCAGTGGAGGTAAGTAATGGTCATAAATCTTGTCCTGAGGGTATGAAACCCCGAACTTCATATTTCTCACTGATTTTAGAATGGCGCACAGGTCGGATGACGAGTATGTGGCGCACACTGATTTTTGGAATGGACTTGGTCCTCTTCGCGGCAACTATTGAGTTGCGTATTTTACTCTAAATCATATGTTACATTTTGTTCTAAAGATTATTGCAATATTTGGGCTATAAGCCATGTTTGCGGCCTCGTGCCGACTTGTTTAGACCCCCTTGGGGGCTTTTTACTGCTATTTTCCTCACTATTTATTGATGATTTCACTTAGTCACATTGTGCTTACTGTTTTCGAAACTCAACCTGATTTACACTACTTTGAGATTTAAAAATGATGTTTTTGGTCGAGTATCACGTTTTACTGATACGCCCGAGGGGCTTTTGAGCGGTTCTGACTGAGTGAGGCCGAGGGCCTGATTTGTGAGGATATGATACGCCACGAGGTGGCTTGATATTAGCAATTGGGCTGAAGGAGACCCTCCGGAGTCTATACACACCCCCAGTGAGCGCAGGTACCTACTGAGTGCGAGTGCCGAGTGCCGAGTGACGAGTGATTGGGAGCCATGAGTGACTGTGAGGTATGCCCGATGGGCTGATTATGAGTGACTGTGAGGCATGCCCGAGGGGCTAATTCTGATACATGTTTTTGCCCGAGGGGCTACTTATGGTTTTAGCACTTTCACTCTGAACTTATGAAATATGTTTTGCTCGAGGGGCCTTTTTATGATTTTTCAGCATTTTTACACTAAACTTCTTGAAAGTTATGTTGAAACTATTGGCAAGTATATTTCCAAATGATTTTTTTATTGAAATTGGCTTTTAAGCGTGATGATCTAACGTATACATTGTTGGAAACAAATGCTGTGCTTATTGTGAATTGATGCATTGATTTTATGTGTTTCTTGCTGCTCAGACTCGATTTATTTTCATTACTACTGAATTGGTGTACTCACATTACTCCCTGAACCTTGTGTGCAGATCCGGGTTTTAGGGCAGGGTGAGTTGTCTATCTGTTTCAGAGATTTCTCGGAGGTTTGCGAGGTAGCTGCATCCGTCCGCAATCCTGCTCTCTCTCCTGCTTAATATTATATAATTTATTTTCTTTTGAGTTGTATATTTTATGTAGATGCTCATGACCAGTGACTCCGGGATCTCGGGGGTTGTATTTAATATTCAGTATAGCTTTAACTGTTTTATAAATGTTTAAAGGAAACCTTATGGGTTATCAGTGTAGTAAAGATGTAAATGGAAGCTTATTATGATTTGAGTGTAGTTTTGGCTGGTCTAGTTCCATGATAGGTGCCATCACGACTGACTTAGATTTGGGGTCGTGATAAGTTGGTATCAGAGAGCTAGGTTACATAGGACTCACCGGTCATGAGCAGGTTTAGTAGAGTCTTGCGGATCGGTACGAAGACGTCTGTACTTATCTTTGAGAGGCTGCGGAACCCTTAGGAAAATCTCACATTTTTGAATTCTTGTCGTGCGAATCCATTGTATTCAGCCAAGAGCGTAACTCTTGAATTCCTTCCATGTATCCGAACACGCCCGAGAGCGCTTGGTATCAGCTGTGCATCGATGGCTTGTGACTTCCATGGATGAGATGTGATTTTGGCATGTTGGTAATGGGCCAATCTGGAGGACTTGAGGACGGTTTCATTCTGTGGCTTGAGTGCTGAGATTTCATTGTGTGGGCACATGTATTTGGGGACTTATATGTCCGTTGATGTCCTTATTAAAGGGACTTTCAGACTGGATGCCTATGTGGTGAGTGTGATTTGGTGGTTAGATGTGTTCAGACTGTGATTTGTGACAAAATGGTTGGCTAGAAATGTGGCAAGAACTATTGAATGTTTGATTTCTGTCTCGGTTTGGTATATGGCTTCGAGTTGTGAGTGTATTTGAAGACCTATCATGTTGTGTATTTGTGGAGTGAAGCGGATCTTTCTGTTGGGTTATGAGTTCCTGGTGATGTCTTTGAGCTGATCATTGCCCCAGTAGCGTTCATATATTTTATTAACGGTGTATTCCAGCCGTATAACACTCCTTGTTATTGTATTCATTGGTGGCGTCCTGGCATATTCGTGTAGCCAGGAGTAGCATACTCAGTATTTGAGGATGACATTATAAGGATTCAAGGAGGAAAGGCTTTATGCAGAATTCTTCGAGTGTGAATTTTGGCTCGGTTCAGTAGCATTGTTGGGACACGTGGTGTCCAGTAAGGGTATCCATGTGTTCGGACATGTGTGGGTAGAGCTTCCAGGAGCTCGAGATTTCTGTGACCACCATTCTAGTGTTAGTTCTGCCATCAGCTTCAGGTTTTTACCTCGTATTGTGATGCCTCGAAGGTAGGCGTTGGTTGTGTTTAGATGCAGAAGGGTGTAGCGCTTGCGTGATAGTTATGGTCTTCGGAAGTGCATAGAGAGATATTATGTTTGAGGCTAGCGGGCAGAGGTATCTCCTGCGGATTGTCCTAGGGTGTGTGCTCCCTATGTAGTCCTGTAATAAGTTCTCTTCTACCAGTAAATGATATATGTTGTAATTGGAGTTTAGATCGCTTGTGGGAGTTGGCATGACTGTCACAATGGTGAATGCGATATTTGCAGATGACTTGACCTGTTAGACGGGTGGTGTTATTATGGGCATTGTGAGTTATTGTTTGTCTCGATCGTTGGCTTTGAGCCAAGCGGGGGAGTCTGTTAATGATAAGTTGATTGCACGATTATGTGCGGTATTGGCTTCAGTTCGAGGTATATTGGTGGATCAGTTATGACCTGCAGATGTGGGGTCTGGGAATGACACGAGTAATAGAAATTTCTTTGATATAGGTTGTAATGTACTCTATTGGGTAATTGGGTTCTATTGAATGATTTAGTGGAAATTGTAAAAGGTGTAGTGCGTGCAGTGTATGAATTTGCTTGTGGCTTCAAATGAGTGGATTACTTTCCTAGTATGTTAGTGTGCAAACGGGTCAGGTCGATTCTACCTAAATTGGTCAGTGTGATTGAGATTTACGTTGGAGGGTGTCAAGACTTGTGGTATTTCTACAATCATCACGGATTCTACATATCAGTATCAGGAAGGTGAAGGTAATGGCTTTAGATTCGCAGGAAGTCTCTTCAGGATAAGTATTTTGAATGTGGTACTATTGGGGATATTTGAGAGAGTATCATGCAGCTTATGAGCCATAGACGGTATGGTTTTGTACTTGGGTCGCGTGTGGTGAGTCTGGGTTGAAAATTGTGGTATTACGACAGGGAGAAGTATCAATTTGAAGGTAAGTCAGAAGAAAAATGGTAAATAGGGCAACTTGGTAGTAGGTCGGTCGGCATGGTAAGGGATACGATTAGTTCTTTGGGGTGTTCATGAGGTGACGAGTTTTACGGGTGTTCCTTAGCACTGCTCTTGGATTTTTGGTGGCCTTCCTAGCTTGGTTGAGTTAGAAGGATTCGGTCTTGATGGTTTGGTGTTGCGCAAATGGGATTTCGTGTAGTTCCTGATGGTTTCTACCGCGGTTAAGGGTGCATATTTTCTTCTGGCGTGAGGTGCGGGACGTGTAGTGAATTTGCTTCTAAATGGGATCAAATGGAAGTTCTTGGCTAGTTGGGTACGTAGTTTCTTGTGGCTCGGAAGGGATTATGAAGTTCTCATATTTTTCCTGGGATGGCATGGAGTATGCGGTTTGTTGGGTAGAGTTGAGATTTGCATATGTGAGGTCATGGTTCGGTTCTGGAAGGAAGGTCATAAATTCTTAGGCATCATGGGCAGTTTCAGATGACTAGGTAGATGATATCACTAATTGGTGCGACTTGTTGAGGGTATACATTTCAGAAAGAGCAATGTGTTTGAGTTAAGGGTACTTCATTGGTATCGCGACGCCCTATTGTTGGATCGACTGTTGATATTCAAGGTTGCTTGGTAAACAAGAGAATTATAGGGGTATCCCTCATGGAATGATTGAGTATTTGGGATGTGTCCTTTATTTGAGCGGTGGAGTTGAGATCAGATATAGTAATCCGTGCGCTTCATTAACTTCGAGACTGAGAGTTCTCATAAACAGTTTATTTTATGGTAGTGAACTGTGAAGATGCGAGCAGAGCTAGTCGGATGTTAGTATGTACCATGATTCCGTCATCGTGAACTTTTTAGCAAGTTATCTATCTGTTGTGGGTGACCAGAGTTAAGTTAGGGTTATTGGTAGACTAATATGGGTGTGTGTTCTACACAGGGTCGGAATTGTTGGCTCCGAATTTCTATTATTGGGGAAAGTACCGTTCGATTTTGATTGAGTTTATTCATGTTCTGGAGTGATCTATGAGTTACCCTTCGGTGTTGCGAGGAGTGCTAATTATTAGTTATATGCACATATGGTGCGGTTATAATTGGGCTTTATAGCTAGATTTGAGTAAGCTAAGTAATTGGGTATTGCGAGGTTGGGACGCGTTGGTTATGTATCTTCTGATTCGGGTGGCATAGTATCGTCCGGTTTCCCCCGTTGTTATGGCAATGCACTTTGAGTACTTGATGTCGAATTTCGAATGGTTATTGATTTTGGTAAAGGTGTCTTGAAATATTTCAAGTGGACCAGCGTTTGGATGAGATCGCCCAGTGTCACGGAGTTATATAGGGGTATGACCTTTGGTATTGGATTCGTGTGTTTTGATTTTTACGGTGTGTGCCAGGCTGTTAGCATGATATGGTGATGGTAATTGTTAATGGTAGGATAGTCATCTCGTGTGGATCTTTTATATAATTTGATTACATTGGGGTGTTGCTATTAAGTGCACAAGTTGCACAGGTTTTGGCTTCGAATTGTATCAATGCGTCATGTCATCAGGGTGGTCGTGATGGATGAGAAGAGGTCATTGGAACTAGAATGAATATTTTCAGAATTGTCTACAGCATAGGTGGAAGGATAAATATCGGGAGTCGATTTAGGAATCTACTATGATTCCTGTTTGGGAAGGGGGAGCTTCATGTCTGACTGATCGGACGAATGGTTGTTAGTTTCTACGTGTTTCTTTCATCATCGGCAGTATATGGAAGTGTTAGTGCGAGGCATTTCTTGATTAGAGGTTATGTACTGGTATTGGGTTGTTCTGAGCATTTATTTTTGTTAAGAGTTATCGCTATGAGTGTTTGAGTCACACGGTGTATTATGTGATTTCATATGGGGTGCGTATATGGCTTGATTCAGCATGTTCAGACTTGTTTAGTTTATAGTTATGGAAATTTTGATCTTGTATATTATTTCAGAAGTGGAAATTTTGTTCTAAGGTTTATGGGTCAGGATTGGATTTCGAAATTTCAACGGTGTTGTGCTATTGGACCTATATGGGATAGGGTGACGTGGGATCATCCCCGGGTATGTGCATGGTAAGCTATGTAGCAGTTTGATGGTGTTGGAGAACAACTCTTGGCCCGTTCGAGGACGAACGCATGTTTAAGTGGGGGAGGATGTAACGACCTGGCCGGTCGTTCCGAGAGTTTAGCCCCGTTTCCCCCGTTTCTGCTTCATTATATGTGGTTCAACTTCATTTATGTGTGTTGGGTCGGTTGGTTCGGGTTCAGAGTGGTCATGGTGAGAATTGAGGCACTTAGTCTCTTAAAGTAGCCTAATAGTTGAAAAAGTTAACTGAGAGTTGACTTATTGGTAAACGACCTCGAAATGCATATTTTATGGCTCGGATAGCTTTGTTAGGTGATTTGGGACTCAGGAGTGTGTTCGAAATATAGTTTTGATGTCCGGTGTAGAATTAGGCTTGAATTGGCGAAAGTTAATTTTTGGTGATTTCCGGTTGGAGCTTATTTGAGGGCAATTTGAAGAGAGAATTTGAGGGTCTTCAGTGGAGGTAAGTAATGGTCATAAATCTTGTCCTGGGGGTATGAAACACCGGACTTCATATTTCTCACTGATTTTAGAATGGCGCACATGTCGGATGACGAGTATGTGGCGCACACTGATTTTTGGATTGGACTTGGTCCTCTCCGCAACAACTATTGAGTTGCGTATTTTACTCTAAATCATATGTTAAATTATGTTCTAAAGATTATTGCAATATTTGGGCTATAAGCCATGTTTGGGGCCTCATGCTGACTTGTTTAGACCTCCTTGGGGGATTTTTAATGCTATTTTCCTCACTGTTTATTGATGATATCACTCAGACACATTGTGCTTAGTGTTTTTGAAACTCAGCCTGATTTACACTACTTTGAGATTTAAAAATGATGTTTTGGGTCGAGTCCCCCGTTTTACTGATATGCCCGAGGGGCTTTTGAGAGGTTCTGACTGAGTGAGGCTGAGGGCCTGATTTGTGAGGATATGATACGCCACGAGGTGGCTTCATATTAGCGTTTGGGCTGAAGGAGCCTCTCCGGAGTCTGTACACACCCCCAGTGAGCGCAGGTACCTACTGAGTGCGAGTGCCGAGTGCCGAGTGCCGAGTGCCGAGTGCCAAGTGACGAGTGATGGGAGGAATGAGTGACTGTGAGGTATGCCCGAGGGGCTGATTATGAGTGACTGTGAGGTATGCCCGCGGGGATGGTTATGAGTGAATGTGAGGCATGCCCGAGGGGCTGATTATGATACATGTTCTTGCCCGAGGGGTTACTTATGATTTTACCACTTTCACTTTGAACTTATGAAATATGTCTTGCCCGAGGGGCCTTTTTATAATTTTTCAGCATTTTTACAGTAAACTTCTTGAAAGTTATGTTGAAACTATTGGCAAGTATATTTCCAAATGATTTTTACTGAAATTGGCCTTTAAGCATGATGATTTAACTTATACATTGTTGGAAAGAAAGGCTGTGCTTATTGTGAATTGATTTGATGTGTTTCTTGCAGCTCAGACCCGATTTATTTTCATTACTACTGAGTTGGTGTACCTACATTTCTTACCTCAGTTGGAGAGTTATCCATATCCCTTTGGGATTTGTGCACTATTGGGGGTCTGCCTTTAATGGGGTCTCCTTATGAGGAAGTTATTTCAAATACTCGAGAACTTACAGGTGTTTACGACAAGAATAAAATGTTCCTTCCACAAGCCTGCCAGCAATTGTTTGATGCATATCACCAACTCCGAGAGGGAAACACTAAAAATCTTAACGTCCCTGTAAGAAGATGGATAGAGTTTTGGAGCAAAAATGTTTTAAAGTATGAACAACCTCCAGCAAGAAAAGAAAATAAGTCATCTCGTCCCAAATCAACACGCAACCCTACTGGAGCCATAGGTAAAATGGTCAATTGGTCGGAAGTTGAAGATTCATTATTTGTTAAACTTGGCGTTGGAAGTGACAAGAAAGACGAAGTATACTCGGCTGCTTTTTTATCATGTTGGTTATGTGTCTTTGCACTCCCTACAAAAGAAGGCGACTTTATTCGGCCTGAGACTTTCAAGATTGCAGGCCTTCTATCATGTGGGCAAAGAATAAACCTCGTCGTTCCAGTCTTAGCTAGAATTTACAGGTATCAAATACAATTTCAAATGGCTCACCACTCGATTCTTTTAGAGTTTACTTTCCAATTGATTATGTGTACGGTTGATTGGCCTGCTACTTCAAGACTCATTTTGATCTAACGAATAGGCCGGCTACTCCTCTGATGGCCATATACTCAGGTGAGGGAACATCGAGATACTTTGGGAATGATGACGCGAGAAAACATATTCATGGAGGAGAAAGTGTCGTATGGACTTCCACAATGCCAAGCAATCCTCAACCGTATTATTATCGTGATGATGACAATGAGGAAGAGTCCGATTCAAATTATTTTATGAGTATTCTCTCGAATTACCTTCCTTTGATAAATGGATCGACCTTCATCGTGGAGCCTTATATCCCTCATAGTTTCAGTCGTCAATTCGGTTGTTATCAAGACATCCCGATTGCTTGGATCAAGATTTTTGTGAGTGCTCTTTAGACAAAGGATTGGAACTTTTACGAATTTGTGTTTTGTCTAAAAGTAGGTCAAATGCCACATTTCCCCCTATTATTCCCAAGATGAAGAAGTATGTCTCGTCCGATTATAAGTCTTGGTGGGAAAGAGTGCATGGATGCTTCCTTGAAAACCACTTGCAATTTTTGGTGAATACCGCTGAACTAGTTACTACTACGCCTTCAGAGATCACGCCTCAAGAGCATAACAGGGAGGGAAAGCCTCCTACTTTAAATCCAAAGTGGTTGTACCATGCGACGTTAAGGGACCTCCATATAAAGAAGTTCAAAAGAAGGTCCTTGTTCAAGCCCATCAAGCCAACGAGGGTTCCTTTGCATTAGGTACCATTGTTCCTACCTCCAACAAACGTCTGTCCCAAAATGAGAGTGATAGTAGTCATGGAGATCAAATCTTCAAGCGGGTGAAGCCATATTCAAACAAACAAGGAGATGCTAATTTGGGTGTAGTCGAGATATCTAAGTTATTTAACTAACCGTACTTCCTTTTCTATGCAGGAAAATGGTGTTCGCATTTCAATGGCATCCCACCAAAGCAAGCCCAAGGTAGTAGCGAATCTGTGGCGGAGCCAGACTCGAGGAAATCACTTCCAATACCTAAGTCAGACCTAGAGGCGAATTCCATTCCTAGTCTTGGAGCGAAATCGGGGCCTAATTTTCACCAACGATCAACACCAACCATGTCTATCTTTGATGGAAGAAAGGTTGTCTTGACTCTCCACAAGGATTTTATTCTAAATGCCTGGGCTAAAATTCATGCCAAACTCAAGGACCTTACCACATACAATGCTTCTTCTCTTCAATTCGAGATCAAAGTGATTCTCGAGGAGATGGACGGAAAGGGTGTGGATATTTCCCCTCTAAAAGGCCCATTGACGTCTTTCTTTGAGCTTGCCACTTCATATGACCAGGAATGATCAACTCTTTCTAACAAGGTTGTGGATGTTGAAAAATCAGAGTCCTTTTTAAATGCCAAGGAACAACTTGATCTTGTCTTGATTGAGAAAGGGCAGAAGGCCGAGAAATTGTCTGCTGTCAGTCGATCTCTCAAAGAGGCCAAGGAGAAGGTGAAATAGTTAAGAGCTTTTCGAGGTGTTGCCAAGAAAGAGGTGAAGAGATTGAATCTAGAGTTTCATCTGCTGAAGAGGAGTACCGTAGATATTCTGATGTTTCCTTGGAAACTGCTGATGATTTGGCCGACGTGAAGGTGAAGAAACAACACCTAGAGGCAACTCTCAAAGACTTGGTCAATTACAATTTGTGTTTAGATTAGTCAATACAGAGTATTTTATTCGCCCTTTTTTTTCATTTGATTAACTAGCTGCTATTCTTAGGAATGAAAATTCTATCTATTTTATTTTATATCACGCGTTTTCATTAATGCCCCTTCTTCCTTTGCGGTTCAATATCAATATTTATTTGCTTATTATGATGTATTGATGTCCCCATGATGGAAGTTTCCTTTTTTTTTAAATGTCGTTGGCGTCCATGTCTCGAAGTTCTCTGTATTTGGAAATACATCCTCCTTCTTTGAGGATAATATTGTTCATCATATTTGCACCTTTTGTGGTGGGAGATATATACCTCAAGGTGAGAACGTTAAAAATATGAGACATTTAGTTTTGTTTTATAAACTAAACTTTAAAATCCAAGACATATCAAAAATTCGGAATCAAACATCTTCAGAATCGCCGCAGGTAATATTTCGAAACCAACTTTAGATTCCACCACATTGAAAATTTAAGATTTGTGCAGTCTTACTAAAAATTCATATCTTGGTGTATGAATGTCGAAATCATGAACCTCTTGATGTTATGGAAAATGGAATTTGAGATATAGGACATATCCAAAATCAGGAATCAAATAATTTGAGAATCGTTCCAGATATTATTTTGAATCTAACTTTTAATTCCGACACGTTGATAGTTTCATATTTGCGCAGCTGCACAAAATTTTTTATATCTTGACGTAGAAATATCGAAATCATGAACCGCTTGATTTGATAGAAAATAGACTTCAATATCTAAGATATATCCAAAATTAGGAATTAAATAATTTGAAAGTCGTCCCAGATATTATTTTAAATATAACTTTGGATTCCGACACGTTGATAGTTTCAGATTTGTGCAGCTTCACCAAAAAAAAAACTATATCTTGATGTAGGAATGTCGAAATCACGAACCGTTTAATTTTATGAAAACAAGACTTCAAAATATAAAACATTTCCAAAATCTAGGATTCAATACCTTAAGGATAGTTTCAGCTAATATTTCGAAGTAAACATCAGATTTTGATATACTGACAGTTTCGAATTGGTGAGACTTTGCCAAAACTTTTATGTTTTGGTATGGAAGCCTTGAAATCACAAGACTTTTTTCTTTCTATCAATCAAAATTAAAGATCTCCATTCTCACTAAAATCTTGGGTTCAATTCTTACTGAATTTAAAGCATTGTGCCAAGGAATCTTTCTTCTTATATTCTTATTCCCTTTTGACGTCTCTCTTCTCCCCCCCTTTTGTTTAGGAAGTGAGAGAATATGAAGTCCAACAAACTTGAAGGTTATGCGAAGATGAAGACATAGATAATTCCCAGACTTTGATGCAAACATTGTCATCATTTCAGTGAAGACACTATTTTACCATAACAGCTTCCCCCTTTTCAAGTGGTGGTTGAATGCATTTCATAGCACTTCATTTGAACAATGATTGGGGGATTATGTACTTTTTGAATTCATACGATTGAACTCAGAATGAAACTCTAAGCTGCCTACCTACCTCGGTGAAGAGGATCAAGTCATACCGTAGTTCAGAATGGGTATTTTTTTTTGTTTTTATGTCCTATCTTCTGCCCAGGTCGCCTCTCTCGAGGTTTTAAACCTAGCGGACTCTTTTTTTTTTTAAAAATTTTTAGGTGGGCCGTACACAGTTTAGACTCATGTGGGCCAGGAGTGTGGGAACATGCAGTTTAGGCTCATACGTCAAGGAGCGTGGCATTTCAAGGATAATAATTCTTCAAAACTTTCCATTGATAGGGCCGATTCTCATGCCCTCTGCATCAACCAGCTTGTAAGCCCTGCTTGAATAAGATTCTTACAGGACATATGGCCCATCCCATTTTGAAGTGAACTTCCCTACAGGTTTATGGGAAGTAATAATGGGCCTTCTTTTGGAAAGGACTTGATCTCCTACTTGAAAGGACCTCAGACGAACTCTTTTATTGAGGGCGCGAGACAATCGAGCTTGATAACATTCAAGACTCTGTTGACCTTCCAACCTCTTCTCATCAAGAGCCTCCAACTCTGCTAATCGAAGTCGAGCATTTTCTTCATCAGTGATCCCTTCTTGAATAGCTAGTCGTAATGAAGGTATTTGACGCTCAAGTGGCAAGAC
>ML420351.1:19890-57588 GCA_005239525.1 Nicotiana knightiana
CTTCCAACCTCTTCTCATCAAGAGCCTCCAACTCTGCTAATCGAAGTCGAGCATTTTCTTCATCAGTGATCCCTTCTTGAATAGCTAGTCGTAATGAAGGCATTTGACGCTCAAGTGGAAAGACGACTTCGACTCCATAAACGAGTGAATAAGGAGTCTCTTTTGTTGGTGTGCGGTGGGTCGTCCTATATGCTCATAGAGCTTCTTCCATACGGTCATTCCAATCTCGTTTGGATTTGGAGACGAATTTCTTTAGCAAGTTGCATAGAGTTTTGTTGAATGCTTCAACTAGACCATTGTCAACAACGTTGTACATCGAAGAGTTACGTTTCTTGAACCCAAAGAGATCACAAACCTTGTTCAACAACCTATTATCGAATGGCTTTCCGTTATCCATTATTATGTAACGAGGAATGCCAAAGTGATAGAAGTAGTCAGTTGCAGTCAAGATGTATAGGTGCCCACCAGAGGACTTTGGCAGTGGTCCAACAACATCCGATCCCCAAGCGTCAAACGGCCAGGATGCAACAGTCGGGTGCAACACTTCAGGAGGTTGGTGAATAAAATTCGCATGGAATTGACAAGCCTTGCATCTTCGAGCGTAGTCCAAGCAATATTTTACCATTGTTGGCCAATAATATACCAAACTTTTTATATGGAAGTGGAGCTTTGGTCCTGACTGATGTGACCCACATACCCAGAATGTGCCTCTTGCAAAGCATGGAGTGCTTCTTCTTCAACTAAACATCACAATAGTACTCCCTCAAATGACCTTCTGTATAGTGTATCTTTGTAGTAAAGGAAGCAAGTTGCACGACGACGGATTTCAGTCCTTCTCCTCGGATTTTCTGGAAGTATCCCATAGCATAAGTAGTCGATAATGGGTTGTCGCCATTCTTCTTTCTCAACTTCGAAATAGCGACAATATGCTTGAGTTCATTTTCTTCACCTTCAACCTCATTTGGCGGGGGTACTACCCATTTTTTGGCAGACAGTAACTTGTGCTTGATCAGGCAGGGTTAACGATGAAGCTAGGGCAGCTAAAGCATCAGTCTTCTTATTTTCTTTCCTTGGAACATGTTGAATAGTTACGCCACCGAGCCTTCCCATTAATTTTTTAGCGTAATCATGATATGGGCGTAGTTCAGCCTTCTTGACCTCGTAACTACCTAAAAGCTAATTGACCACTAACTGGGAGTCACCAAAGACTTTGCAATTGCAATTTCTTCATATCAACGCCCATTTCAAACCCAAGTATTAATGCTTGATACTCAGCAACATTGTTGGAACATAGTTGTGTCAAGGTGAAGGAGTAGGGAAAGACTTCACCTTGGGAAGTGACAAATACTACGCCAGCACCAGCTCCCCCACGATGCGCAACACCATCAAAGTACATCTTCCATGGAGGTTGAACTTCAACGACCATTGCGTACTCATAAGGTAGTTCGTTAGTTAGCTCCCAGTCATCAGTTATGAGATGATCTGCCAAGAAGTATGCCAATGCTTGTCCTTTTACACCCTTTTGAAGGATGTACAAAATCTCGAATTGTTGTAATTGGAGGTACCATCTCGCTAGTCGATCACTAAGAACACGTTTTAACATCATGAACTTGATATGATTTGCTTTAGAAACAAGACGGGCACCATGAGATTGAAAGTAGTGCTTCAACTTTTGAATTGATAAGACTAGCGCTAAACACAACTTCTCAATTGGCGAATAATTCAGCTTGTTTGGTGTCATCATCCTCCTCAAGTAGTAAAGGGAGTTTTCTTTCCCCTTACTATTTTCTTGGGCCAACAACGCTCCAACAGATCTTTATTGTGCTGAAATGTATAGTATCAGCGGCTTTCCAAGTATAGGGGCTACTAAAACTGGAGGCTTCATCAAGTAGGATTTAATGCTCTCAAAGGCATTGCTATAAGTTTGGTCCCACTTGAAAGGAATGCCCTTCTTCGTGAGGCAACTTAATAGTTGGCACCTCCAAGCTAGGTTTGAGATGAATCTCCTAAGGTATGCAAGCTTTCCTTGCATACTTTTTAATTCATAAATATTCGAGGCTCACGCATGTTCAAAATTGCATCTACTTTGGCTTGATCAATTTTTATCCCACGATGCCGGACAATGAAACCCAAGAACTTTCTGGAGGTAACTCCAAAGGCGCATTTCAATGGATTCATCCTAAGTTGGTATCTCCGGAGCAACTCAAACACCATCCTCAAGTCTTTCAAGTGGTATCCTTTCTCTCTTTATTTTACCACCAAGTGGTCAACATAACATTCAGCATTTTTGTGTAGAAGATCGTCAAAAATATTCTGCATAGCCCTTTGATAAGTAGCACCAGCGTTCTTCAAGCCAAAAGGCATTACCCTGTAGCAATAAATGCCCTTTGGGATGCGGAATACAGTAAGCTCTTCATATTTTGGTGCCATGCGAATTTGGTTATAGCCTGACGAACCATCCATAAACGACATTGCCTCATACCTAGTAGTAGCATCGATCATCAACTCTAGAATAGGAAGCGGGAATTCATCTTTGGAACACGCGTTGTTGAGATCCCCGAAGTCGACGCACACTCGAATCTGGCCATTGTTCTTCTTTACATGGACAATACTTGAGATCCACGTTGGGTATTTAACTTCCCGAATAAATCCAGCTTCAATGAGGTTGTTAACTTCGATTTCAATCAAGGGAACCAAGTCCGGCCTAAAACTCCTTTGAGCTTGCTTAACAGGGCGAGCGCCATTCTTGACCGCAAGGTGATGGACTGCCACTTTAGGGTCCAAGCTAGGCATTTCTTTGTAACTCTAAGCAAAGACATCCCTAAACTCCTTGGGTAACTCAATATAAGTTCTTTCTTCATCAACTTCTAGTAAAGCACTTAGGTAGGTGGGTCTTGGCTCTTCATCAGTGCCAAGGTTAACTTCTTTTAAGGCATCAACCGTTTCGTTCACCCCTTCTTCAAGTTCCAGGGGAGCATCTTTCGCATCTTCATTGTCTTGAGGGTCCCCATCATTGAAGGATATGTGATAACATGGTGAAACATCGTCCAATTTCTCATCATCCTCCATTAGAGATAAAACACCATGCTCGCTTTGTTCATTAACATGATACAAAGAGCCCACACTTTCTTCGTCTTCATCATGTTATTTAGTATAGACACAGTGTATGGCTTCACCTTCAGTACTTCATCATACGAAACCATGACATTTATTTGTCGCTTCATTCTAGAAGGAACCAAACTTTGGAAATTTTTAGAGATCTTCTGAATTTTAGGCGAAGCGGGTGTTCTTGTATTTCGATAATTTCTCTGGAACTTATTCCCCTTCTTTAATGGACCCAATCTGTCAAATACAGAAGTTCTCACAGTTGATTTTCCAAGTCGGTCAAAGACGGAAGGTCTGTTAGAAGCGGCATATTCGTCTTCTACAGTGATATAATTGCTACTCACCCTTCTTATTGAGATGCGCACTGGTGACAGTTGCTTGTATCCCAAACCTTCACGTGGTTGCTTCGTTGCATCTTCTGATAGGAGATTCCCTAACTTTGACGGCTCATTGGGATTGTATCCAGCCTTTGCAAATAGCTTGTAAGCATTAGGATCAAAACCTTCATCTGTTCGCTTTGTAGGGAGTGCCACTTTCTGCAGACGATTTTGGGCTACAAACGTTGCAAGAAGCTTCGAGGACAAATTTACTACCTCAATTCCTTTTACCAGAAGAGTTAACTCCTTTAGCATATTAGTTTGGAGATTAGATGATTCGCCTTCATCTTTCTTCCTTTTAGGGACATATTGGAGCACATGACTTACTTTCTTGCCATAAGATGCAATATCCCCTCTATGAGATCTACACGTTGGGTTGTACCTCCTCAGTAACAACTTTGGCTTTACCAATAGTCACCTCAGCTCTTTTAGTTGTGGGCTCGTCATTCTTGCTTTTCATGCCATCATCAACTTTTAGCTCCTTCACAATGTGGTTCTTCAAGTAGAACTTTGCATCGGCGAAGTGTGACTCTGCCTCGGTGAATGGCGCATCATTGGAAACTATCTTCTTCTCGACTTTACCCTCGTATATTTTAAACATTGATGGTAGGTAGATGGGACTACTTCATTCTGATGTATCCAAGGCTTTCCAAGCAAGAAATTGTATGAAGTCTTCGCACTAATCATATGCAGCCATGCACTTGATTGCATATCTTCAATGGTGATTCCCTGATCGTGCCTCTGGCTTTTTGCCCACCTTGGTTGAATCCTTGGATCATCACACGACTTTCTGAGAGTTCGTTCATGGGAAAACCAAGTTCTTTCACAGTAAGAATTGGCAAAATGTTCACTGAGGATCCTCCATCAACCAAAATTCAATTTACCCTTTCATCACGCATATAGCCAACCAGGTACAATGGGCGGTTATGAGGCGTGTCCCCTAGCAGAAGATCGTTATTTGTGAACGTGACTTTTTTATCACAAACATTAACTTCTTGAGGAGTGGACTCGATAAGCTTTTCTGAAGATGGTGCCGACGGTAGGTCATCACTCCTTTCTTTCCCTTCTTCAGTATGGAAACAAGAGGCATCAATACCCCTATGGGAAATCTTCGTGCGGAACCAACTTGGTAAAATCTCCTCCAAGTTCACTGGATGTCGTGGATTTTGAGGGTGGTGCACCTCCACTTTTGCTTTCTTTACATGCTTAACTGGGTTCCATCTCCTAGGTCTTTTCACCATTGTTTTCCTCGTTGGTTGTTCCATTGATCCTTTTCGTGTGCTCCTTTTGTGGAACCTACAACGAGTCACCAACATCCAACCTTCATCATCCTCAGGTTGACCATCTTAAACTTTGTAGTTCTCCAGTTGTTATTCATATTTACTTTCTTTAGAGCTACATAATTCGTCTGGATTGAATGAGCCAAATATGATAGAGACTTGGTTTGTCCTTCCTTTCTCATATTCAAGCACGATCTTCTTTTCACGAGCGAAGTCCATAACTTTGTCCTTGAAGACAAAGCACTTCTCTAGAGGATGACTCACAAGTCGATGAACATGTAGTAATTTGGGTCATCAATCTTTCCAACTTCATTTGGTCGCTTCATCTCCGGAAGCTCGATGAGATTTAACTCGAGGAGTTCTTCAAAAATAGCCGGCACATCAGAATCCAGAAGTGGGTACTCTTTCTCTTGCATTTCTTTTAGAGTTAACTTTCCACTTGACTTATTTTGAAACGAAGTGGATTTCGTACTCTACTTTTTTCTCACTTTCGTCGTGAACTTCATAGGTGATGTATTGACATTCATAGCTTCTTTGTTTTCAGATCTTGGTACAAACTTGCTCTATTTTCTGACTTCTTGCTTGTCGTTCCCTTTGCGAGGTTCATAGATGGGCAGCCTTTCATTTCCAGTAGAGGCCATGCTCAATTCCATGTCATGGGCACGAGTTGCAAGTTCTTCAAATGTGCTAGGCTTGATATCTTGCAAGATGTAGCGCAATACCCAATGCATGCCTTGGATGCACATCTCTATGCCAGAAGCTTCACTAAGCCTGTATTTATAATTGAGGAACGATTGATAAAGTTGATAACTGGTTCACTCTTCCTTTGACGAGTATTTGTGAGTTCCACCATGATCACAATGCTCCTTGTGCTATAAAAGCGATTGAGGAACTCTTGTTCTAGTTGATCCCAGCTATCAATAGATCTTGCCTCGAGGTCTGTATACCAATCAAAAGCATTTCCGTTTAGCGAGGGGACAAACTGTTTGACGAGGTAATCTCCATAAGTCCCAGCGTTGTTGCATGTCTCAACGAAGTGCGCCACATGTTGCTTTGGATTGACTTTGCCATCAAACTGTTGAAACTTTGGAGGTTGATAGCCAGCAGGCATCTTCAACATATTGATCCTTGCAGTGTACGGCTTTGTGTTTGTAAGGAGACTTGGTAGCAACTTCGTACTTTCTTTTAGTAGTTCCTTTGATGAACTCCTTCAGTTGATCGATTGGAATTATCCCTTCTGAAGAAACTGGAATTTCCTTAGTGGATGCAACTTGTCGTGGGGGAGGATCAATCTCTTGAACTTCTGGGAGTTTTCCAGGTGCATGGGTGGATTCTTCTTCCATCAAGATTCCCACCCTATCAGTTAGCTTGTCGATTCTAGCATCTTGATTTTGCATGCACTTGGTCAAGCCAGCGATTGCTTCCGTCAAGTTTGCCAACTGCTCCTCCACAGATGAAGTGTTTGTCACCATGGCTTGCATGATTGTCATGGACGATGGAGAGTAGCATGGATTTTCACACAGATTGATTCTTGATTGGCTCACGCTATGTGGTGTAAGTGGGGAGGATCCATCACTTGAAGCGTCATCATTTTCCTTCACAGCAGAGTGCTTGGATCCAGAGAGGTCAAGCAGAGCAAGACTTTTCTTGATCTTTTCAGTAACATCGCTTCCTCCTTCGGGTGTATTTGTGGAAGATCTTGATCCTTTTGAGGATGAAGATCCGAAAACAGGAGTAGATGCGGACGGCACTTGGGGTGCTTGTTTTCCTAACAAGCTTGCTTTTCTCCTCATCACTGGTCCAAAGCTTCCAAAGGTAACTTCGAGTATGTTTTCCACATCAGCATAGAACCTGGAATTGGCTGCCTTGGCGGAAGTTGAACTGGAGTTGATTTTCTAGGAAGTCATTTTGTTGTTCTTGAACTTTGGTGATTGAAAAGTTGAAATGAGAGGTAGAGATTGTCCCACTGGGCGTGCCAGAATTTGTAGACAATAAATTGCATCGAGAAAAATATATTCAAGGCCGAAAAATATTGCAACAATCGTAGTATTTTATTTCAAATATTTGAGTGTTACAATCTCTATGAATCCTCTGATTCTTCTTTNGTCTTGATCTTGACGTACTTTTAATCCAAGGGCTTGCAGCTTGTTCTTGGATCTTCGTCTTGATCTTTAAGTCCTTAGAACACTTGAATGCTTGTAGCTTTTAGAAAAATCCGCAACGTTTGATCCACGAGCTCCCTCTTGCTTCTTGTTATAACTTTTGGTGTCATTTCTGAGTTATGAAGACCCCTATTTATAGAGCTGGGAGGAAGAGTTATGATAAGAGCAAACTGTCCCCGACCAATCAAATTGAATTGTGATATGGCCGCATTTTATTGGCCAGAACATGTCACTTGCACACATGGCGCGGTTTCATTGGCCTTCTAATGTGACTTGGCATGCCTTGTCATTTTGATACTTGGCATGATCCTATTGTCTCTTCCGCTTGACTTGGCGTGCCACGTCATATGACACGTGGCACCAAACTGAGCCTCTAGGAAGATGACATCTTGGGCCTAATGAATTGGGCTCATCACTTTAGCCCAATTAAATGGGCTAGTCTAATGGAATAAGACTTATTTGTTTAATACATATATATTGGACTTATATAATTAATTTAATTATATTAGCCCATAATTTTTATTTGGACCAATACATCTTGAATTTTAAAATATAATCCCAATTATTATACGGATTTAATTCCAATAAAATTTATATACCTACAATAATGATTTTAACTTTTTAGCTAAATGAACATGGCCAAACATATTAAACAGACTGGGGGCAACAGAGATACTGCTGACTGGATGCGAGTGTGCAAGGATCTTTCTTTCCACTGAAGGTTTGCTTTCCTAGGTAGCAGAGAGGTAATATATCTGGGTTCTAGGTGTTTGTTTGTTTTTAATTCCTTTTATTTTTTTGTTTTTTTTGGTTGACCTGTTAAGAAATTTGTCTATTTTTCACGCAAATCTTGAATGGTTTAGTGTGGTTGCCCTGGTTTATGTGGTGTATTTACATGGAGAGTAGTGATTTTTACACTATTTCTATACTTTTATATGGTAAATTGGACAACACTACCAGAAATCCGGTAAATATCGACCAGAAAAATCGACCAACGTTGTTCGGTTATGGCCAATTACCTATCAAAACGCGTCCAAATACGCTTGGTCGCTATTTTGATGGTCGTTTTAATATACCGACCAGGGTTGGTCGGTATGTTAAAACGACCATCTGAAAAATTTAAAAGACTTACTGACCATCTTTGGTTTGAAACATATTTTAATAATTTAATTTTACCGACCAAAGTTGGTCGGTAATTGTAAATTTTTCTATTATTTTTAATGATACCGAGCCACTTTGGTCGGTAATTTGCAGAAAAATATATTTTTTTAATTAGAAACCGACCAACTTTGGTCGGTTTTCTGGGTTTTAATTTTGGCATAAAATGCCTGTTTTGGCAGCTACACCACCTGCCAGCATATCAAAATCCCTAATAACAACATAAAAGAACAACAACAACAACAACAACAACAACACAACAATCAATAAATACATTAAAACTAAACTAAAAAATCCAAATCCAAGTTAAAACTTATTACAACTAGTTCAAAACTGGTTCTATTTGTCTAGTTCAAAGTATATAAAAGTCAAGAAATATTTTCTACAACATCATCATCACCGTCTGATGAACTTTCATTTACAAGACGGTATAGAGAAGGGTCTTGTTGAGGACGGGAAGAACGACCACGGGGAGTACGGGAGGAACAATCACATGCAGGCCGAGCCTCTGGCGATGACTCACGAGAATGGGGCAATAGGAAAGCTCCAGTAGATAGGAGAGTTCTGATCTGAGCTTGCATGCGAAGGAATTGAACATCTCTAACCCTTTCTTTCCTTGGCCACTTCTAGCTCGGATGTGAGCTTTGTCACAGTCTCCCGCATAGCAAGAGGCTCTCCCCATTAAGTTGCTCGCATTGCGTGGAAGTCCCTATTCCTTGCATTCCACAATTATAGTGATGAAACCTTTTAGTAGGAAGCCCGTATACCTTCCCCGTTTTGGACCGCCAGCAGACTCCATCCATATCCTTTCAGCATCATCGTCCGAAGGTTGGGTTGGCTCGCTCGATTCACCAGCTGGTTAAGTGCAGATGAATTCCTCCAGTTATTTTGGTAGCGACCCTATACGAAAATTTAAATTGAATTAGTATTTCAAAATTTATATAAAAGTAAATTAAAATACTTAAAGTAAAGTGAAATCTTACATATACAGTCGAGGCCCGGTCCTCGACCCATCTTTCTTGATCCGTCTCTTTCTTCTTCTTTACAATATGCGTCTCCTTGAATAGCTCACCATGGTTCATTGGATGCCCCAAATTCTTTTCCTGAAAATAAATTAATTTAGTTAATAAACAAAATAGATATACTTTGAAAATGAAAATAATTTAAGCAATTACGTACCAATCTTCTTTTTTTTTTTGTCCCTAGGCTGATCGCACATCCAGTGTGCAAGGAGCCTCCTTTCTCATATACACAAGCTTTCTTTCCTTTTTCGCTCTTCTCTAAGAACGTTTCGGTAAGCCATTGCCTTTGCAAATCATCCCATAAATATTGAAGTAACCAGTCAGGCTTCTTGTTCTTCTTTCTAGCATCGGAGAAAGCATCCGACAATCTCTTGCGAGCTTTATGATGAAAATTTTCAGCCACTTCCACGCTATAACGGTGTTCCCATACACACTTGATCTATATTTCAAAAGTTAAATATTATATGGAAATATCATAAATATAAACTATCAAACTACTTAAAATAACATTTATACCTTAAATTGATTGATAATTTGCTCCTTCAGCGAGAATTGGAAATTAGTCGAAGTCTCATAAGGGCCATCATAAAGCTTTCTGATGGCTTTGGTTATTATCCTTGTAGTCTTGATATTCGGGATGAACCTGCAATTTAATAATAAGAACACATTAATATCTTAGTAAAAACGTTACAAAACAATAAACGCAAAATAACAAATAACTCTTACCCATCACCCTCTGGGACTATGATGATCCTTCCATATTGATCATAATGCATTTCCTCGTCATCGTCATCATCATATTCCGAAGCATGTGTATCAGAGGCATGTGTGGACGGTGTAGGGGGGTCAGAGCTACTACCTTGCCGGCGAAGTCCGGAAATTGATAGAGTCGCTGATGAAGATGGCTGCGATCCCTGTGACTGCGATCCCTGTGACTGCGATATATCTGGACGGACCCTAAGTGGTTGTGATATTGATGGCTGTGACCCAAGTGGCTATGATATGGATGGATGCGATCCATGTGGCTGTGATATATAGGGATATGATATAGATGGCTACGATGCAGATGGTTGCGATCCACGTGGTCGTGAGGCAGCTGGACTGTATGTCGGACGTATAGTCCTATGGTCCTATGATGAAAGACCTGGTGTTTGGATGAAGGTGTAGGGCTCGTGATGTTGTGGCAGCTCAGTATAGCTGTGGGGTGGAGGATAAGACATAGGCATCTATGAAGAGGGTGGAAAAGAGGGAGTATTATTATATACCCTCCTCTTTCCCTTCCTAGCCTTTTCACGACCCCGAGAACCAGTAGGGTCATTATTACCTTGACCTTTTCCTGACATCTGCATAATATAATACATATTTAGATTGAAACATATAAGAAACTAGCTATAAAACAAGAGTGCTTTAAAAAACTAACTTTTTAAAGCTCATCGACGTATTGTTCCTCGTCCGAGAATTCTTCTTCCTCAATTGTTTGAGCTTCATCAGTTGATTCTTCATCCTCTTTTTCTATAATTGTTACTTCATTTATATCAACTTCTTCCAATATGCGTTCAGGATGTTCGAAATCATTTTCTAACTAATCGTCCACTATTTGGTGAACACTGGAGATATCGTTTTGATATGCAATATATACAAGTTCTTTACTTTAATATCCTTTTACTTTTGGGCACCTGTTGCCTCTAGGGACCTGGATTATTTGAACCTATACATGGTTCTGCTCCTGATATTGCTGGGCAGGTTGGTTATGGTCTTCCTTTTTTTTTTTCTCTTTTCTGCTTCCTCCTTTTCCTGCTGTATAGCTATTACAGTAGCAAGATTTTTGTGATTTTTTGGAAATTGGGCGTATATTTATGTTTACACACTAACTTCAACATGCAGGATAAATCAAACCCCTTAGCTACAGTGCTTAGCGCTGCTATGCTTTTGAAATATGGCCTAGGTGAGCAGAAGGCTGCTCAGAGAATTGAAGCAGCTGTTTTAGACGCCTTTAATCGAGGATTTCGTACTGGTGACATTCACTCAGCAGGACATGTGAGTTTTATCTAGTATATTAGATAGCTAAATTTCCANGATCTTGCACTTGAAAGACATTTGAATATGCGGAAAACATCCAAGAAAAGCAAAAAATTAGTTAATCCTTCTCACCTTTATCATAGATTGGACCAAATAACTTGAAATGCTGAAATTTAGTTTTAGTAACTAATTGTTTTCACATCAAACTTGCTGAATGAGCTGAAACACTTGTCTTCAGAAATTGGTGGGGTGTAAGGAAATGGGTGAAGAAGTGCTCAAGTCTATTGACAGTAAAACTCCTACTGCTGTTTGAATTTATGAAGAGGCTTCGTCGAGCTTAGCAAATGATCATTTGGGCAGATGCATCTGTAGTTGATAGAATTTGCCATTTCTGTAATTTGTTTGAAGAATTGAAAATTGCTGGAATATTGTTGAGTGTTGTATCGTAGCATAAACGTATCCATTCTTGTCTCTGATGTTTTGAGACCTTAGCATGTTGTAACATGGAAGGAAATGAAAATAAGATTTTTTACCTTTAAAAAGCAGGAATGGAAGGACTGGTAACCACCAATATAGTTGTTGTCGCTGCTACATTAAATGACTGTAAACTTACACGATACATGTTACTATCCGGTAAAGTATGGAAATTTTGATTATTAGTTGTAGCATACCACCTGCTCTTACTCTGTGCTCCATCCATATAACATATGTGCCTTAAATTGTGGGATAATATGCATCCAACTAGGTGTTTGGACACAAAAAATGTGATTTTTTGAAAAAAATAAGGAATTTTCATAAACCTTTAGAGTGTGTTAGAGAAAATAATGCATGCATTATCTCTATGTATTAGTAATACCTTGTTTGGTACACTTTTTCAACTTATGTATAACTAATACAAGAATTAGTTATAAACCCTATTTGGTATTATCCGATGTATAACTAATGCGTAGAAAATCATGGAATTAGCAATACAAAGGCTATTAATCCATGCATTAGCATGGTTAAAGACAAATTTATCCTTAAAGTCCATTAAAGTTAAAGAATATGGAGGGCATTTTTGTAAACAATTAAATTTCTCAAAAATTATGCAATGCATTTTAATTTTTAATACACCACACCAAACAATGCATAAGAAATAATATCTATATAACTAATGCTTGCATTACTAACCCATGCATTACTAACCCTTGCATTACTAATACACCTTGTTTAGCATTATTCTTATACGNTATTTTTAATAAACTACACCAAACAATGCATAAAAAATAATATCTGCATAACTAATGCTTGCATTACTAACCCATGCATTACTAACGCCTGCATTACTAATACACATTATTTAGCATTATTCTTATACGCACTGCTAAATGACCTTATAGTTTAGAGGCTACAACAACAACATCATCTTAGTGTATTTCTGCAAGTGGGATCTGGGGAGGGTGTCACGACCCAATTTACCCTTCGAAAGATACCATGACGACACCTAGTCTCTATGACTAAGTAAGCCTAAAATTTGCGAGAAATGACAGAATCAATAAAATAAAGACAGAAAAGAACTCAAGTAGATATAACGTAGCTACTCAGCATATACATTTTTCACTTCCCAAAACCCGGAATGTCACCATAGTCACAAGCTCTGTACTAAATGTAGCTCTACACAATGAAACAATGGAAAAATACACAAGTGTTCTATGCCTATACTAGAGTAGAAGGGGACTCATGGGTGCTGGTACGTAGATCTACACATGGGGAAAACATGCGCATGAAAGGGCGTGAGTACTTCATATTCGGTACTCCGTAAATGCCAAGCCTAACTCCAGTCAAGTAGTGACGAGGTCAGGTTGAGGCCCTACTGAGTTTGTAAAACAAGTCAATATACAATTAAAACAGCGAAAAATAGATAAGCAATGATAAACAGGATTAACGAAAACGGAAAGATTTAATAACAGAAAGAGGGCCCGCGGCTCAGCACAACATATATCTCAATAGTAAATGTGCAATGCAGTACATTGGGAAAGCTCCCGGATCTCACTCCGTAGTCCCAATTTAAATATGCTACGCAATACAGGGGGAAAGCTCCCGTATCTCTATCCCTAGTCCCAATTTAAATATGCATTTCAGTACAGGGGGAAAGCTCCCGGATCTCGGTCCATAGTCCCAATTTAAATATGCAAAGCAGAAGTATGTCAATTATGGCTTAATTAAACAGTCCAGGAAAACAATAGGCAAGAATAAAGTAAAACCACCTAAGCATGATGTGACTAGTAGCAAATAAGAGGAAATCAAGTCAGAACAGGTAGGCATGCTTACTCTTAGGCTATCTACTCAATTAAGATAGAAAAAAGTAATGTATGAATGAAAATGTGCGATTTCATGGGAGTAAAAATAGAATTTTAGCAACAATGACCTGTGTACGCACTCGTCCCCTCACGTACATGGCGTCCACGTAACAAAATCAGTATAAAATGCCTAAAGGAAAGTCCCCAACACAGAATTAGGCAAGCCACTTACCTTGATTACGCTAATCAACTCAATACCATGCTCTTGCCGTGAGTATCTGACTCCGGGTGGCCCAATCTATTCAAATCGATTGCATGGTATAAATATCACTTCAAGGGAACGAAATAGCTAATTATTTATAAGCTAATACGTGAAATTAGGAAATTCACCCAAAAAGTCCCCCGGACCACGTCTCGGAATTGGGTAAAATTTATATTTCTCGAACACCTATTCGCTCATGAACCCGCTCGAACAAGAATCAACAAAATCCGACGTCTAAATCTCCCTAAATCCTTAGATTTCTACTTGGGAAAATTTCATCCCATTTTCATGGCTTTTCGTCCAATTTCATTGATTAGATTGAGGAAAATGATAGATATTATCGATATATAAAGGGATTAAGGTTAGAACATGTTACCTATGATTCTCTTCTTCAAATCCAACTGAAAATCGCCAAGTTCCGATCTCACAATCGATTTTGGAATTATGATATTCAAACCCTCGGATTTTTGGTATAAACTGCCCAGATATTTCGGACCTGCGACACTGGGATTGCACCTGCGAAAACCCAATTGCAGGTGCATAAATTAATTAAGTGGCATGGGGTCGCACCTGCGGCACCCCTTTCGCACCTGCGTGTCCGCACCTGTGGAAATACCCTCGCAGGTGCGAGACACCAGAACCAGAATTGTGCAGCTGTTTCTCAATTTCTCAAACTCACCCGTTGGACATCCGAAACAACCACGAGGCCTCCAGGACCTTAACCAAACCTACCAACTGAACCTAGTACCTTGTTCAAACTTGGTCGAGCCTTAAAAACACATCTCATAACATCAAAATCATCAGTTATGCATAGATTAAAGCCTAAGAACTTAGGAATTTCTAGAATCCACATCCGATGCCGAAACACGTCTAAACTCATCCGAATGACCTCAAAGTTTGTACACAGGTCATAAATGACATTACAGCTGAAATCGCCGAAATACTAACTTTGGACAATTCAAGCCTACATCCAAAACCGACCTCGAAAACACATTCCGAACACGCTCTTAACCCCGAAATCACCCAACGGAGTCGACGAAATTCCATTCCGGATCCGTCTTCACACAGCTCTAGCTACGGCCAGATTTCTAAAGCTAAATTCCACATTTATGAACTATGTGTCCAAAATCACCCCGGATTTCATCACTCAACGCTCCGACAAGTTCCAATATCATAAATAGACATGGGAGAAGTGGTTAATAGGGTATCGGGGTGCTAATCTTAAAACGATCGACCGGGTCGTTACATCCTCCCCCTCTTAAGAAAATCGTTCGTCCTCGAACGAGCATCGAAACATACCTGAAGCTGGGAAAATATGAGCGTACTGGCTCCGCATATCCTGCTCGGTCTCCCAAGTCGCCTCCTCGACTGGCTGACCCCTCCACTGATCCTTTACTGACGCAATATCCTTTGACATGAGCTTTCTGACCTGCTTGTCCAATATAACCGCATGCTCCTCAACATATGATAGATCCTTGTCCAATTGGACTGAGCTAAAATCTAAGACATGAGTCGGGTCACCGTGATACTTCCGGAGCATGGAGACGTGGAACAATAGATGAACCCCTGCTAGGCTGGGAGGCAGGGCTAGCTCATAAGCAACCTCCCAAACACGCCGCAACACCACAAAAGGGCCAATAAATCTCGGACTCAACTTGCTTTTCTTCCCGAACCTCATGACTCCCTTCATAGGCGATACCAAAAGAAAAACCTGATCACCAGCCATAAATGCCAAGTCACAAACCCTTCGGTCCGCATAACTCTTCTGCTTGGACTGAGCTATGTGAAGTCTCTCCTGAATCACCTTCACCTTGTCTAGGGAATCCTGAACCAAGTATGTACCCAACAATCGAGCCTCGCCTGGCTCAAACCACCCCACGGGAGACCTGCACCGCCTACCATACAAAGACACTCATACGGCGCCATCTGAATGCTGGACTGCTAGCTGTTGTTATAAGAAAACTCTGCGAGAGGCAAGTATCGATCCCGTGACCCTCCAAAATCCATCACACAAGCACAGAGCATATCCTCGAGAATCTGAATCGTGCACTCGGGCTGCCCGTCCGTCTGAGGGTGAAAAGTTGTGCTAAACTCTACCCTGGTGCCTAACTCTTGCTGAACGGCTCTCCAGAACCGTGAGGTGAACTATGTACCTTTGTCTGAAATGATAGATACTGGAATACCGTGGAGGCGAACAATCTCTCTGATATAAATCTCAGCCAACCTCTCCGATGAATATGTAGTCAGTACTGGAATGAAATGGGCTGATTTGGTCAGCCGATCCACAATCACCCAAATAGCATCATGCTTCCTCAAAGTCCGAGGAAGTCCAACCACAAAGTTCATGGTGATCCGCTCCCACTTCCACTATGGAAGCTCAATCTGCTGAAGTAACTCTCTCGGTCTGTGATGCTCACATTTGACTTGCTGACAATTGAGACACTTGGCTACAAACTCCATTATATCTTTCTTCATTCATCACCACAAATAGTGTTGTCTCAGATCCTGGTACATCTTTGTGGTAACTGGATGGATTGAATACCGCGAACTATGGGCCTCCTCAAGAATCAACTCCCGAAGCCCATCCACATTGGGCACACAGATACGGCCCTGCATCCTCATCACCCCGTCATCTCCTATAGTCACATCCCTGGCATCACCCCGCTGGACTCTATCCTGAAGAACCAAAAGGTGGGGATCATCATACTGGCGCTCTCTGATACGGTCATGAAGGGAAGATCGAGCAACCACACAAGCTAATACCCGGCAAGGCTCAGAAAGATCCAATCTCACGAACTGACTGGCTAAGGACTGAACATCTAAGGCTAGAGGCCTCTCAGCTGCATGAAGGTATGCCAAACTCCCCAAACTCTCCGCCCGGCGACTCAAGGCGTCGGCCACCACATTGGCCTTCCCCGGGTGGTATAATATAGTGATGTCATAGTCCTTTAGCAACTCCAACCACCTACGCTGGCGCAAATTTTGATCCTTCTGCCTGAATATGTGCTGCAGACTCCGGTGATCCGTGAATATCTCACAGGGAACACCATATAAATAATGACGCTATACCTTCAGGGCATGAACAATCGCTGCCAACTCGAGATCATGAACAAATTAGTTTCTCTCATGGAACTTCAACTGTCTGGATGTGTAGGCAATCACCTTACCGTCATGCATTAACGCCGCTCCCAAGCCAATCCTCGAAGCATTACACTCCTCAGTCCATTAAAAAGATAAACCCTTCTGGGTCAGTCTGGTCATAGGCGCTGAAAAGGATGAAAATCCCTCCACAAAACGGCGATAATACCCAGCCAAACCGAGGAAACTGCGAATCTCCGTAGCTGAGGACGGTCTGGGCCAACTCTGTACCGCCTCCACTTTTTTCGGATCTACCTTTCACCAATTAGAAGACACCACGTGGCCTAGGAATGCTACAGAATCAAGCCAAAATTCACACTTAGAAAACTTGGCATACAACTTCTTCTCCCTCAATGTCTAAAGCACGGTCCTCAAGTGCTGCTCATGGTCCTCCTGGGACCTAAAATATACCAGAATGTTATCAATGAACACAATGACGAAAGTATCAAGATAGGGCCGAAATATGCTGTGCATCAGGTGCATGAAGGCTGCTGGGGCCTTGGTCAGCCCAAATGACATAAGAAGAAACTTATAGTGTCCATATCTGGTCCTGAAGGAAGTCTTCGGGAGATCCAGTTCCCGAATCTTCAACGGATGATAACCAGAACGTAGATCAATCTTGGAGAACACCCTAGCACACTGTAACTGGTCAAATAGATCATCAATGCAAGGCAATGGGTACTTGTTTTTCACTGTCACCTTATTCCGCTGCCAGTAGTCAATACACATACGCATCGAGCCATCCTTTTTCTTCAAAAATAATACCGGAGCGCCCCAAGGTGATACACTGGGCCTGATGAACCCCTTCTCAAGAAACTCCTATAACTGCTCCTTCAACTCCTTCAACTCAGGAAGAGCCATGCGATAAGGAGGAATGGAAATAGGCTGAGTGGCCGGCAACAAGTCAATGCCGAAATCAATGTCTCTATTGGGTGGCATACCCGGAAGATCAGCTGGAAATACATCAGAATAGTCCCTGACATCTGGAACTGACTCAATTGTAGGGGTCTCAACACTAACATCTCTCACATAAGCCAAATATGTATCACACCCCTTTTCAACCATCCGCTGAGCCTTAAGAAAGAAATGACTCGGCGAGGAATATACCCAAGGAACCTCTCCACTCTAACCTCGGAAATCTTGGCATAGCCAGCATCACAGTCTTGGCGTGATAATCAAGAATAGCATAATAGGGAGACAACCAGTCCATACCCAATATAACATCGAAATCTACCATACTGAGTAGTAGTAAATCAGCTCTGGTCTCAAAATCACTGATAAAAATCAAACATGACCTATATACGCGGTCCACAACAAGAGAATCTCCCACCGGAGTAGAAACATAAACAGGGGAACTCAAAGAATCCCGAGCTATCCCTAGATGTGTAGCAAAATAGGAAGACACATATGAATATATAGAACCTGGGTCAAATAATACCGATGCATCCCTATGACAAACGGGAACAATACATGTAATGACTGAATCTGAAGCAATGGCCTTAGACCGGGCCGGAAAAGCATAGTACCTGGGCTGGCCTCCCCCTCTAGGGCGACCTCGACCTCCCCGACCTCCACCTCGAGTTGTCTGAGGTGGTGGGGTAGCAGCTGGGGCTGGAAGAATAGCTGGAGGACCTGGTGGAAGACGTGGCGGCCACTTCTAACTCTGAACTGGCCTGCTGGGCTGGCCAATGATAGCACTTCGAGCAGGAGGCACCTGAGATACTGGTGGTGCATAATAAGGCTCCTGAGGTCTAGGAGGAGCTGGAATACCGCTAGCTACTGGGAGAGCTGAATGAACAGGGCGACTCACAAAACCTCTACCATAGCGTTTTGCTGGAGCATGGGCTCCTAAAAAATTACCAGTCTCTCGAGACCTCTTGGCCTCTCTCTTCTCCCTGTCCCGGGCTAACATAGTCTCAATCCTCAGCGCAATACTCATGGCCTGCTGGTAATTAATATCGGTCTCCAGCTCTCTATCCATGCTGGTCCGAATACTGGGGTGGAGTCCCTCAATAAAGCATCAAGCGCTCTCTCTGATAGTGACAACCAAAGCTGGTGCATGGCGAGCCAAATCTCTGAAACGGACTGCATACTTTGGTACAGTCATAGCACCCTGGCGTAGCTGCTCAAACTCCGCCCGCCAAGCATCCCTGAAGCTCTGAGGGACAAACTCAAGTAAGAACATCTCGAAAAACTGAGTCCAAGTAAGTGAAGCTGCCTCGTCCGGGCTACTAAGCTCAAAAGCACGCCACCACTGATAAGCTGCTCCCCTCAGCTGGAAAGCAATGAAAGAAACCCCACTCGTCCCCACAATACCCATAGTGCAGAGAATGCGATGACACCCCTCAAGAAAACCCAGGGCGTCATCCGCAGCTAGTCCGCTGAGCTCAGGTGGGTGGTACTTATTGTACCTCTCAAGTCGGAGCCGCTCTGCCTCAGGAACAGCTATCCTAGTCTCATGCTGAGCTGGAGCTGCTGGGAGCATAGTAATATACTCTGGAACCTGCCCAATATGAACTCTCTACTCAGGAGTACGGGCTGCGGAAGTTTGTGTCCCTCCTCTAGCCTGGGATATAGCTGGAGCTATCGGGAGTAGACCCGCCTGAGATAGAGTACTGAAGGCACTCAAGAACTGGGCCAATGTCTCCTGAAGGTCCGGAGTAACAGTTGGAACCTCCTGTGCCCACGCTCTCTCTGACAGTGACAACCAAAGCTGGTGCATGGCGAGCCAAATCGCTGAAACGGACTGCATACTCTGACACAGTCATGGCACCCGGGCGTAGCTGCTCAAACTCTGCCTGCCAAGCATCCCTAAAGCTCTGAGGGACAAACTCAAGTAAGAAAATCTCGGAAAACGGAGTCCATGTAAGTGAAGCTGCCTCGTCCGGGCTACTAAGCTCAAAAGCACGCCACCACTGATAAGCTGCTCCCCTCAGCTGGAAAGCAGTGAAAGAAACCCCACTCGTCTCCACAATACCCATAGTGCGGAGAATGCGATGACACAACTCAAGAAAACCCAGGGCGTCATCCACAGCTAGTCCGCTGAACTCAGGTGGGTGGTACTTCTTGTACCTCTCAAATCGGAGCCGCTCTGCCTCGGGAACAGCTATCCTAGTCTCATGCTGAGCTGGAGCTGCTGAGGGCATAGGAATATACTCTCGAACCTGCCCAATATGAACTCTCTGCTCAGGAGTACGAGTTGCGGGAGTCTGTGTCCCTCCTCCGGCCTGGGATATAGCTGTAGCTATCGAGAGTAGACCCACCTGAGACAGAGTACTGAAGGCACTCAAGAACTCGGCCAATGTCTCCTGAAGGTCCGGAGTAACAGTCAGAACCTTCTGTGCCCCTCCAACTATAGCTGCTGGGGGCTCCTCTGCCTCTGCTCTAGCCGGTGCTCGGGCTGCACCGCGTGCTCGTCTTCTGCCCGACCCCTTCCTCTGGAGGCTCTGACTGGGGGTTTGGGTGCCTGATCATCAGTACGTCCGATACGGGTACGAACCATCTGCAAGCAAGAATAGAATAGAGTTTAAGAATTTGATGACAACAACTAGCACGATAAGGAATTCCAAAGAATTTGATTGTTCTTAACAGTTACATAGCCTCTCGAAGATAGATACGGACGTCTCCGCACCGATCCACGAGACACTAATAAATCGGCTTGTGACTTGTGACTCCTATGAATCTAGACGCTCTGATACCAACTTGTCATGACCCAATTTACCCTCCGAAAGGTATCGTGACGGAACCTAGTCTCTATGACTAGGTAAGCCTAAAATTTGCGGGAAATGACATAATCAATAAAATAAAGACAGAAAAGAACTCAAGTAGATATGACGTAGCTACTCAGCATATACATTTTTCACTTCCCAAAACCCGGAATGTCACCATAGTCACACTCTGTACTAAATGTAGCTCTATACAATGAAACAGTAGAAAAATACACAAGTGTTCTATGCCAGTTTAAATATGCATTTCAGTACAGGGGGAAAGCTCCTGGATCTCGGTTCGTAGTCCCAATTTAAATATGAAATGCAGTACAGGGGGAAAGCTCCCGGATCTCGGTCCGTAGTCCCAATTTAAATATGCAAAGCAGAAGTATGTCAATTATGGCTTAATTAAACAGTCCAGGAAAACAATAGAGTAAAACTACCTAAGCATGATGTGACTAGTTGCAAATAAGAGGAAATCAAGTCAGAACAGGTAGGCATGCTTGCTCTTAGGCTATCTACTCAATTAAGATAGGAAACAGTAATATATGAATGAAAGTGAGCGAATTCATGGGAGTAAAAATAGAATTTTAGCAACAATGACCCGTGCACGCACTCGTTCCGTCACGTACACGGCGTCCATGTAACAAAATCAGTATAAAATGCCTAAGGGAAAGTCCCCAACACAGAATTAGGCAAGCCACGTACCTTGACTGCACTAATCAACTCAATACCACGCTCTTGCCACGAGTATCTGACTCTGGGTAGCCCAAATCTATTCAAATCGATTGCATGGTGTAAATATCACTTCATGGGAACAAAATAGCTAATTATTTATAAGCTAATACGCAAAATTAGGAAATTCACCCAAAAGGTTCCCCGAACCCACGCCTCAAAATCGGGTAAAATTTATATTTCCGAACACGCATTCGCTCATGAACCCGCTCGAACAAGAATCAACAAAATCCGACGTCTAAATCTCCCTAAATCCTCAGATTTCTACTTGGGAAAATTTCATCCCATTTTCATGGTTTTTCATCCAATTTCATTTATTAGATTGAGGAAAATGATAGAGATTATCGATATATAAAGGGATTAAAGTTAGAAAACGTTACCTATGATTCTTTTCTTCAAATCCCACTGAAAATCACCGAGTTCCGAGCTCACAATCGATTTTGGAATTATGAAATTCAAACCCTCGAAGTTTTGGTATAAACTGCCCAGATATTTCGCACCCGCGACACTGGGATCGCACCTGCGGTGCCGCACCTTCGGAAACCCAATCGCAGGTGCAGAAATTTATTAAGTGGCCTGGGGTCGCACCTGTGGCACCCCTTTCGCACATGCGGAAATACCCTCGCAGGTGCGAGACACCAGAACCAGAATGGTTCAGCTGTTTCTCAACTTCTCAAACTCACCTGTTGGGCATCCGAAACAACCACGAGGACCCCGGGACATCAACCAAACCTACCAACTGACCCTAGTACCTTGTTCAACTCGATCGAGCCTAAAAACACATCTCATAACATCAAAATCATCAATTATGCATAGATTAAAGCCTAAGGACTTAGAAATTTCTAGAATTTACATCCAATGTCGAAACACGACTAAACTCATCCGAATGACCTCAAATTTTGCACAATGGTCATAAATGACATTACCGACCTGCTGTCGCTTTCGGAAATCCATTCCGAGTCCGATATCAAAATTTCACCTATCGGCCGAAATCGCCGAAGTACTAACTTTCGCCAATTCAAGCCTGCATCCAAAACCAACCTCGAAAACACATTCTCAACACGTTCCTAACCCCGAAATCACCCAACGGAGCTAACAGAGTCGACATAATTCCATCCCGGATCCGTATTTACACAGCTCTAGCTACGGCCAGATTTTTGAAGCTAAATTCCATATTTATGGACTATGTGTCCAAAATCACCCCGAATTTCATCACTCAACGCTCCGACAAGTTCCAATAATATAAATAGACATGGGAGCAACGGTTAATAGGGGATCGGGGCGCTAATTTTTAAAACGACCGACCGGGTCGTTACAGAGGGTAGGATGTACGTTTCCTCTAAGCCTCTATAGTTTAGAGGCTAATAACTATAATTTGCCTAATAACTATTCATAGCTATTGTTCAATTGTTATTAATTTTTATCACTTGTATGTAAACACGCAACGAATAAAACTAAGAAGAAATACAGAAATACAAAAAAAATAAGATGTTCTTTGTGAGATCCAAACTTAAGGCCTTCACTACCTAAGCAGGCGCTCTAACCAACTAAATTATGAGTGCTTGTTTCTCTCCTATTTCAATTCAAAATAATTAATCTCTTATTTCATGGATTTATTATAAAATTCAAATATAGCTATGAATGTTAATTTTGCTGAAATCGCTACGAATGATAAATACAATGTAAATATTTGATGTGTCTCGTAATTTTTTTTAAAAAAAAGTAGTATTTGGAGTTAAGTTAAAAAATAATATTATTTTAAATTATGTTTGGACATGTATTTCACTTGAAAAAGTGTTGCTGTTTTGTGAGCGGAGAAAAACGTTTACTGAAAATTTTGAAATTGGTTTTTGAAAAACTATTTTTCCGAGAAATCTCCAAAAAGTTATAAAATTTTATGGCAAACACATTTCTGAAAAGAAATTCAGATAAAAAAGAAAAGAAATTTGTTTATGGACAAAAGGGTCCTAAATATGGGGGCTATTGGTCAATTAAGCGGGTAGATGCCTGCCGAAACGGAGATTTAAATACCAACTGAAGCTAAATGAAAAACATAAAAGTAGTTGTCTTAACTTTGAGTAACACATGATAGTTATTTTTTTGATTTAAGAATAATTTTTTGTTAATGCAGTTTCAAGCATAACTGAATTTTAATAATTAAATATAAGTTAAGTTGAAGCATAAATAACGATATATCTATTTAATTTTAAAAATTACTGATAACATGTTATTTTAAATTCGAAAAAGATATAAGAATAATAGATCTTGACATATGAATATGGTAGGTAAAAGAATTGCTACATTTCAATAATAGTTAATAAGAAAGTGATGATATATGTTAAGATCAAACATTATTTAAATTAAATAAAAATAAATGCTCTATAGCTCTATTGAAAAATTAACTTAAAAGTTTGAGTAATCTTTTTTTAAAAATTAAATAGTAATTTTTGAGAACCTAATGAAGTTGAATGTTGAGTATTAGACTATTATTTTTGGGCTAGTTGATTGTAAATTGAAATATGGGCTATATAATTGAAAAGTAGGGAGCCCAATTATTCTCATATGAAAGTTTCCCTAAAACTAACTAGTAACTATCTAAGTTATATATTTTTAAAAGTAAATAATTTGGTATTTAAATTTTCTCTAGGAACTAGAATGTATAATTTTACCCGATGAGGACCTTCTATCTAAGCAATACCCTTCACGCTATTTTTTGCCACTTTAAAGACATCATATCAATATATTAAATTATACTATATTATAAGTATTATTATTATTATTATTTTATATTATAAGTATGAAGACAAAAATGACATCAAAAGTTTGAGACTATTTTACGCTTCAAACAAGCATTATTTTAAGAAACTTCTTGTGCAAAAATATAAATATGCATTCTTCAAAGATAACAAAAGAAAAAGTTTAATGCGAATAAAATGTGGGAGCCGTTTAGATTGCCATAGTAAATGAAAAATAACTCTTGGACTTCATGCATCACATCTTTTTTCACTCATAATTGCTTTCATCTTCCACTGTCTATTGAAAATAACCTTTCAAATGTGCTTCCTTTTAAATCATGAATGAACAATATATTAAATTCAACAATTCATCTCATTCTATTTCGATATATAACACTCAATTAGACCTCTCAAATTAGGTAAAATTATTTAAAGTGCAAGTTATTAAAATATCAAAATAACCATAAAAATTTTGAACGATTATCTTACCTTCAAATAAGCATTATCTTAAAAAACTTTGTTGTGCGAGAATGTACATATGCATTTCCAAAGATAATAAAACAAAAAATTTAATGCAAATAAAAAATAAATAAAAATCAGCAGAAATAGAAAAGTGGGGGTCGTTCACATGACCCCAATAAATGAAATTGGACTTCCTGCATTGCATCCTTTTATACTCATAATTGCCTTTGAAATGTATTTCCTTTTCAATTTGAACCATTTAGTGCATATTCTTGAATGTCAGCCTTCTCTCATACTTTATTTATTTGTATAAATCATCATTTTACAATGATCTAAATTCAACATTTCATCAAGTTCGTCATGACTTTTATGCATCTCAAATTAAGTATACTTATTTCTTTATTGTTACATTTTATTTGAGCTTTGCTAATTCGAGAAGGTTGTGCTTGCAATCAGTCTCACGGTGTATTACTATTGTTTTTTCTATAATATAATGATATAAATAGTTGATATCAAAAGATTTTTTTTTATAATTCCTTTTCATGTAAAATATATCTTCTCTTTTATTTTCTCCCGTAAGCTTTTTGCTACTACATCAACTCTTCTTTACCCTTATAAGATTCTTTTCATTCTCCTAATTAATTCTTCTTTAATTTATACGTGATTCTTTACTTTCTAGCAATTTTAGTAAGATGGTGCTTTGCAACAACAATAATTATTGATTGAGTGAGTTTATAATTCATCAGTTTGAGCTTGCATTTTCCCTATTCAAAGTCCGTCTAACTCATTATTTATTCTAATATTTTATAATATTTTAAAATATTTGTGTTAATTAACGTACGTGTCCAAAAACTAGTAGCTCATACTTTTCCCAATTCTCCTAGGAAAAAACAATGAATATAAAGGGAAAAGGAGACGGTGATATTATGTCAATGTTGCAAATTCCACCGTGGTTGGAACTGCGGGAATGTATATGGGCAAACATATTACACATACTGGGTGCGGTGGAGATACTGTTGACTGCACTAGATGGAGGCGCGTGTGCTAGGACCCGTCGATGTGGCGAGTCATTGACATGTGGAATTATTGTGGCCCTTATATCCAGCCTTATGACTTTAGAGGAAATGTGTCGCCATGCCATTGTTCGAAGCCATGGTGAAGTAGTTGACATCAGATTGCCATTCTTCGCCACGAAAGAGTTGCCGGAGAGGTAATTTGTGGCTTCTTTAATGTATATTTCCACTTGCTTTCCATTTCTTAATTTTTTTTCTTTTGATCACCAGATCAAGAAAACTTAAAAGACTTAGTATTTCATAATATTGCTACTCAAAACTGCAAGGCGAAGGCTTCACTGAAGTAGTTCAAAAGTTGACATCATTGGAAGAGCTAAGTCTGATAGACGCTACTGTCACAGCTAAAGCTTTTGAAGCTCTTGGACACTCTTGGTCATGGTTTAAGTCATTAGAATTGAAGAGGATCTCCTGTATGATGAAATCTTGTGATGAAATAAATAAAGAAGCTCTAGCTATTGCTCAAAACCTGCCTGCCCTACGCCGCCTTCAACTCATTAGGAACAATATGACAAATGTTGGCCTTTAAGCTATTCTTGATGGTTGTCCTAATCTTGTATCACTTGACCTGCGGGGATGCTTTAATGTTAGACTCGACAAAGTCTTGAGTAACAGAATTTTTCGACAGATTAAGGATGTGAAGCTCCCTCATGACTCTATGGAAGGTTTTGAATTTTGATTTGACCCTTAGGGCGCAAGGGGGGGGGGATGCAGTTGACGAGTATAACATATCTGATGATTACTTTGATTTTTGAAAAGATGTAAGTGTTTTGTTTCTAGCATTGGCCTCATTAATTCTGAAGTTGTGGGCTTTTTCTGGTCATTGGATTGTGAAGCTCTTCTTGAATTTTATCAAGCATATCTTTATTAGTTTTATTTTTATTATTTTTATAAGATCATAAGATTCAAAAATTAGAGATTTTTCCGAGTCTAACTCAAACTTGTACACAATATAACTGCTTCTATTAATGTACAAAGTGTCCTTTTGACGACATCTAATCTAATATATAGGAGTTGAAAAATATAATGTAACTATAGACAATAAAGTGCGTCGAGAAAATATAATCAAGACCGAAAAATATTGTAATAATCGTAGTATTTTATTTCAAATATTTGAGTGTTATAATCTCTATGAATCCTCTGATTCTTCTTTTCAACGGTAAATAAAAGAGCCTCAAAGCTTAATCTTGAATTCTATTTTATTTTAATCCAAGTGCTTGAAGCTCGATCTTGATCTTGACATACTTTTAATCCAAGGGCTTGCAGCTTGTTCTTGAATCTTCGTCTTGATCATTTAAATCCTTAGAACACTTGAATGCTTGTAGCTTTTAGAGAAATCCGCAGCGTTTCATCCACGAGCTCCCTCTTGATTCTTGTTATAACTTCTGGTGTCTTTTCTGAGTTATGAAGACCCCTATTTATAGTTGTGGGAGGGAAGAGTTATGATAAGAAAAAAATCTTCCCGACCAATCAAATTGAAGTGTGACATGGCCGCATTTGATTGGCCAGAATATGTCACTTGCACACGTGGTGCGGTTTCATTGGCCTTCTAATGTGACTTGGCATGTCTTGTCATTTTGACACGTGTCATGATCCTATTAGTTCTTCCGCTTGACTTGGCGTGCCATGTCATATGACACGTGACACCAAACTGGACCTCTAGGAAGATGACATCTTGAGCCTAATGAATTGGGCTCATCACTTTAGCCCAATTAAATGAGCTAGCCTAATGGATTAAGACTTATTTATTTAATCTATATATATTGAACTTATATAATTAATTTAATTATATTAGCCCATAATTTTTATTTGGACCAATATATCTTGAATTTTAAAATATAATCCCAATTACTTTACGGATGTAATTCCAATAAAATTTATATGCCTACAAATGCCCCTTACTTCAAGGCTTGTCAGGGTATATAAGTTTTGAAGATTAGACTTGAAGTATGAATATATTTGGACGGAATTCATCTAAGAATTTATGGACTTTTAACCACACAATTCATTGAGCATTGCTTATTAAGTAGCTTTTTGGCTCATGAACAAACTAGCTTAAATCACATGTCTCCTTCTACTCATTAAAATCACGTCAGTCTCTTTGGCATTTAAAATTCTCTCACAAGTAGCATGGAATATCATATTTAATATTGAACTTTCCTATATCACTATGTATCATCCATTTTATTGTAAATCTGCGTTAACTTGTTCCCTGGTAAAGAGACACGTATGCAATACTTTTCAAGGCAACACATAGCGAAAAAATTTCAGCTTTCAAAGGCAAAATAATGTCATAGTTTCAACGCATCATCAAGTCCGACTAGGAATCAAACTCCTCCACCAATTTCAGTTTGGACACGGCAGAGTTATGTCACGCCGCCTTTGTGCAGCTGATCCCCCATCGAATATATCTATAAAAGGCCGTCCATTGATGCCGATGTATATATACCGCACACCCTTCCTTTGAAAACATCAATTGACAGCGTTTGCCCATCGCGTTGAGTAGGCCTTTGACGCATAAGTAATTTCTTCTTCTTTTCTTGTGCTTTCTTTTTTGTTTTACTATGTTGTTTCTTTTTTTCTTTTTTTAGAAATAATTTCATCAAACTACAAAGTCCTTTATAAGTTTGAGATGAAGACCTTTAAAAGTTCGCGATGAACACCTCTAAAATTTGCGGCAGAAACTTATAAAAATTCACGAGGAAGACCTTAAAAGCTCGTGGTCAAGATCTTTAAAAGTTCACAGTGAAGACCTTTAAAAGTCAACGGTGACGACCTTTAAAAGCATGAGATGAAGACCCTTAAAAGCTCGCGTAAAGATCCTTATAAGCTCGTGGTCAAGATCTTTAAAAGTTCACAGTGAAGACCTTTAAAATTTCGTGGTGAACACCATTAAAAGCACGCGATGAAGACCTTTAAAAGTTCGTGGCGAAGACCCTTGAAAGCACCCGATGAAGACCTTTAAAAGTTCGTGACGAAGACCCTTAAAAGCTCGCATAAAGATCCTAACAAACTCGTGAAGATCTTTAAAAGCTTGCGGTGAAGAATTTAAAATCACGCGATGAAGACCTTTAAAAATCCGTGGCGAAGATCCCTAAAAGTTCGCGATGAAGACCTTAAAAATTTGCGGCGAAGCCCATAAAAGTCCGCAATGAAGACCTTCAAAAATTCGTGGCGATGATCCTTAAAATCTCGTGGTCAAGATCTTTAAAAGTTCACATTGAACACCTTTAAAAGTTCGCAACGAAAACCTTTTCTTTAAAAAGTCCGACACAGACATCCCCCATTTTTTTTACGTCTGATGCGATTATTTATTTATTTTTTACTTATCCATGCTCTCTTTCAAGATTGTGATTGTTATTCTTCCCTTTTGACTTAGGTACTAAATATTTTTATTTTTTTTATTTTATGCAGCTTGAACATGGTTTACTTTAGAGACTCAGCATGCCCTTCTTCCACATCCAAGTACCCTGTAATTTCAGAGCACAGGGATAGTAAAATGGAGACCAGATTACTAGTTAATACACCACTGACCGACTTATATGCAGCTTTGTGGCCATCCTTGCAAAATCCATTTCGTTTGGTAGATTGGACTTTTGAAAACACCAAACGTAAATTCAAGACTTGGACTCTTCGTTCTCATAATTACAAAGTTAAAAATGTGGCAAGTTCCCTCCCATGCTTAGGACGACGGATCCTCAAAGGAGAAGTATACTGGAGTGATTCCTTAACTTTTGGTGGCGAATTTCGTTATATCCTCGGCTATTGGGAGTGGACCGAAGATATTCTTAGTAGGAACCATCGAGCATTGTGGGCCATCAATATTTACGATGATGTCTATGCCTCATTGTTTACTTATGATCATTCTACAAGTATCATGNCGAGGCTTGGAGTCCTCTTACAAACACGATGCTTACCTCAGTTGGAGAGTTATCCATATCCCTTTGAGGTTTGTGCACTCTTGGGGGTCTGCCTTTAATGGGGTCTCTGTCACGACCCGAATTACCCTCCGAACGGTATCGTGATGGCACCTAGTCTCTACGACTAGGTAAACCTAAAATTTGCGGAAAAAAAGACAAAACAATAATAGAAACAGTAAAGAAGAAGCAATACTATAAATTCTTGCCGCTCGGCATTTACAGCTTTTACTTTCCCAAAACCGGAACGTCACAAAGTCACAAACTCTGAACCACTGTAGCTCTATACAAAGGAATAAGGAAAATGTATCTATATATCTCTTATATCTATACTGGAGTGGAAGCGGACTCATGAGATTCTGCGGACGCAGCAAAATTACCTCGCGGTCTCCTGAACAGCTACTAGGGTACTTCTAGCCACAATACTGTGTGGGTACCTGGATCTGCACATGGGAAAAACATGTGCAGGAAAGGGCGTGAGTACTCCACATTCGGTACTCAGTAAGTGCCAAGTCTAAACCCAGTCAAGTAGTGACGAGGTCAGGTTGAGGCTCTACTTACTTTTAAAATAAGTCAGTTATAAATTTAAACAGTGAAAATATAGATAAGCAATGATAAACAGGATTAATGGAAACTGGAAGAATTAATAATAGAAAGAGAGCCCTCGGCTCAGCACAACATATATCTCAATAGTAAATATGCAATGTAGTACAAGGGGAAAGCTCTCGGATCTCAGTCCGTAGTCCCAATTTAAATACTATGCAGTACAGGGGGAAAGCTCCCGGATCTCGGTCCATAGTCCCAACTTAAATATGCAATGTAGTACAGGGGAAAAGCTCTCGGATCTCGGTCCTTAGTCCCAATTTAAATATGCATTGCAGAAGTATGTCAGACACAACTTAATTAAACAGTTCAGGAAAAACAACAGGCAAGAATAAAGTAAAACTACCTAAGCATGATGCAACTAGTAGAAAATAAGAGGAAATCAAGTAAGGACAGGTAGGCATGCTTATTCTTAAGCTAACTACTCAGTTAAGACAGGAAACAGTAATACAGGAAAGTGCTCACCTCACATACACTGCACACACATAATAAAAATCAGTATGAAAGTGCCTAAGGGGAAGCTCTCAACACAAATTTAGTCAATTCGATTGCATAGTGTAAACAACATTCCAAGGAAACAAAATAACTAATAAGTTCGAAGCTAATACACGAAATTAGGAAATTCGCCCAAAATGTCCCCCAGGACCACGTCTCGGAAACGGATAAAAATTACAAATTCCGAACACCCATTCACTCACGAACTCACTCGAACAAGAATCATCAAAATCCGACGTCTAAATCTCCCTAAATCCTCAGATTTCTGCTTGGGGAAGTTTCATCTGAATTTCATGGTTTTTCATCCAAATTCATTGATTTTATTGAGGAAATTGATAGATATTAATGGTATACAAGTGAATTAAGGTTAGGAAACGTTACCTATGAATCTCCTCTTCGAAACCCACTGAAAATCGCCAAGAACCGAGCTCTAAATCCTTTTTGGAGTTATGAATTTTAAACCTTCGGAATTTTGTATAAACAGCCCAGGGATACCACACTTGCAACTCTTGGACCGCACCTGCGGAAAATCCATCGCAGGTGCGGAAAGTCACTTAACTAGGCCGCACCTGCGGTCACTTGACAAAACTAAACTGTGTAAAGAGACATGGAACACAAAAGGGCAAACAAGCTAGTTTTAAACTTGCCTTAATAACACCAATGAATCACTGATGATGGGAGAACGACAATCACTCGATACAAGAAAATTATGAGGAACAAACAGCCCAGAAGATGACCAAACAGTCAATGCATACTACCTAATCGTGAAGGAGAATCCAAAATGCAGGTCGCATAGGCTCGAATTCCCAATGCATAATCCAATCCAATTTTTATTAAGCACATGGAATTTACTTGAAGTTGCGAATACTCTATTCGAATAGGGGTGATAAAACCAATTTTTCGTACTCGATTCTTATGAGAGAAACATGGACAGATACAATCAGCAAATCGAACATCAATGGACTATGTGTCCAAAATCACTCTGAATTTTACCACTCAATACTCCGACAAGTTTCAATAACATAAAATAGACATGGGAGAAGCAGTTATTAGGGGATCGGGGCGCTAACTCTCAAAATGACCGACCGGGTCGTTACATTCTCCCCCTCTTAAGAAAATCGTTCATTCTCGAACGAGTATAGGGACATACTGAAGCTGTGAAAAGATGAGGGTAATGACTCCGCATATCCTGCTCGGTCTCCCAACTCGCCTCCTCGACCGGATGACCCCTCCACTGAACCTTGACTGAGGCAATATTCTTTGACCTGAGCCTTCTGACCTATCTGTCCAATGTAGCTACAGGCTCCTCAACGTATGATAGATCCTTGTCCAACTGGACTGAGCTGAAATCCAAAATATGAGTCGGATCACCGTGATACTTCCGGAGCGTGGAAATGTTGAATACCGGATGAACTCCTGCTAGGTTGGAGGCAAATCCAACTCATAAGCGACTTCCCCAACCCGCTGCAACACTTCAAAAGGTCCAATGAACCCCGAACTCATCTTACCTTTCTTCCCGAATCTCATGACGCCCTTCATAGGCGATACTCGAAGGAAAACCCGATCACCAGCCATAAATTCCAAGTCACGAACCTTCCGGTCCACATAACTCTTCTGCCTGGACCGAGCTGTGCGAAGTCTCTCCTGAATCACCTTCACCTTGTCCAGGGCATCCTGAACCAAGTCTGTATCCAGCAATTGGGCCTCGCCCGGCTCAAACTATCCCATTGGAGACCTACACCGTCTACCATACAAAGCCTCATACGGCGCCATCTGAATGCTAGAATGGTAACTGTTATTATAAGAAAACTCTGCAAGAGGCAAGTATCGATCCTATGACCCTCCAAAATCTATCACAAAGGCATGGAGCATATCCTCAAGAATCTGAATCGTGCGCTCGGAGTGCCCGTCCGTCTGAGGGTGAAAAGATGTACTCAACTCTACCCTGGTGCCTAACTCCTGCTGAACGGCTCTCCAGAACCGTGAAGTGAACTGTGTACCTCTGTTTGAAATGATAGATACTGGGATACTGTGGAGGAGAAAAATCTCTCTGATATAAATCTCAGCCAACATCTCAGATGAATATGTAGTCAGCACTGGAATGAAATGGGCTGATTTGGTCAGCCGATCCACAATCACCCAAATAGAATCATGCTTCCTCAAAGTCCGAGGAAGTCCAACCGCAATTTCCATGGTGATCCGCTCCCACTTCCACTCTAGAAGCTCAATATGCTGAAGTAATCCTCCCGGTATCTGATGCTCACATTTGACTTGCTGACAGTTGAGGCACTTGGCCACAAACTCCACAATATCCTTCTTCATCCTTCGCCACCAATAGTGCTGTCTCAGATCCTAGTACATCTTCGCGGTACCCGGATGGATGGAATACCGCGAACTATGGGCCTCCTCAAAAATCAAATCCCGAAGCCCATCTACGTTGGGTACACAAATACGGCCCTGCATCCTCATCACTCCGTCATCACCTATGGTCACATCCCTGGCATCACCCCGCCTGACTATATGCTGAAGAACCAAAAGGTGGGGATCATCATACTGGCGCTCTCTAATACGGTCATAAAGGGAAGATCGAGCAACCACACAGGCTAATAACTGGAAAGGCTCAGAATGATTCAATCTCACGAACTGACTGGCTAAGGACTGAACATCTAAGGCTAAAAAGGCCTCTCAACTGCATGAAGGTATGCAAAACTCCCCAAACTCTCCGCCCGGCAACTCAAGCCGTCGGCCACCACATTGGCCTTCCCCGAGTGGTATAATATAGTGATGTCATAGTCCTTTAGCAACTCCAACCACCTACGCTGGCGAAAATTGAGATCCTTCTGCCTGAATATGTGCTGCAAACTCCGGTGATCCGTGAATATCCCACAGGGAACACCATATAAATAATGACGCCATATCTTTAGGGCGTGAAAAATCGCTGCCAACTCGAGATCATGAACTGGATAGTTTTTCTCATGAACCTTCAACTGTCTGGACGCGTAGGCAATCACCCTACCGTCCTGCATCAACACCGCTCCCAGGCCAATCCTCGAAGCATCACAATAGACTGTATAGGACCCTGAACCTGTAGGCAATACCAACACATGAGCTGTAGTCAGGGTTTTCTTGAGCTTCTGAAAGCTCTCCTCGCACTCCTCAGTCCATATAAAAGGTTCACCTTTCTGGGTCAGTCTGGTCATGGGCGTTGAAATGGATGAACATCCCTCCACAACACGGTGATAATACCCAGCCAAACCAAGGAAACTGCGGATCTCAGTAGCTGAAGACGGTCTAGGCCAACTCTGCACCGCCTCTACCTTCTTCGAGTCAACCTTGATCCCATCCAAATATACCACATGGTCTAGGAATGCCACAAAATCAAGCCAAAATTCACACTTAGAAAATTTGGCATACAACTTCTTTTCTCTCAAAGTCTGATGCACGGTCCTCAAGTGCTGCTCATGATCCTCTTGGGACCGAGAATATACCAGAATGTCATCAATGAACACGATGACGAATGTATCAAGATAAGGCCGAAATATGNATTTTTCTTCACAAACAACACCGGAGCGCCCCAAGGTGATACACTGGGCCTGATGAAAATGGGCTGAGTGCCTGACAACAAGTCAATGCCGGAATCAATGTCTCTATCAGGCGGCATACCCGGAAGATCAGCTGGAAATACATCAGGATAGTCCCTGACAACTGGAACTGACTCAACTGTAGGGGTCTCAACACTAACATCTCTCACATAAGCCAAATACGCATCACACCCCTTCTTGACCATCCACTGAGCCTTAAGAAAAGAACCTCTCCACTCTAACCTCGGTAATCCTGGCATAGCCAACGTCACGGTCTTGGCGTGACAATCAAGAATAGCATAGTAGGGAGACAGCTAGTCCATACCTAAAATAACATCGAAATCTACCATGCTGAGTAATAGTAAGTCAGCTCTAGTCTTAAAACCAATAATCAAGTACGACCAATATACACGATCCACAACAAGAGAATCTCCCACAGGAGTAGAAACATATAAGGGGGAACTCAATGAATCCCGAGATATCCCCAAATATGAAGCAAAGTAAGAAGATACATATGAGTACGTAGAACCTGGATCAAATAACACGGATGCATCCCTATGACATACAGGGACAATACCTGTGATGACCGAATCTGACGCAATGGCCTTTGAGCGGGCTGGGAGAGCATAATATCTGGCCTGGCCTCCCCCTCTAGGGCGACCTCGACCTTCCCGACCTCTACCTCGAGTTGTCTGAGAGTGTGGGGTAGTAGCTGGGGCTGGAAGAATAGCTGGAGGACCCAGTGGAAGATGTGAAACCTGATAAGTCTGAGGTGGTGCACCCATCCTAGCTCTGGGGCAATATCTGATCACATGACGAGGGTCACCATATTCAAAATAACCCCTCGGAGGACGTGGCGGCTGCTCCTGACTCTGAACTGGCCTGCTGGACTGGCCAGTGATAGCACCTCGAGCAGGAGGCACATGAGATAATGGTGGTGCATAATAAGGCTCCTGGGGTCTAGGAGGAGCTAGAATACCACTGGCTGCTGGAAGGGCTAAATGAATGGGGTGAATCACAAAACCCCTACCATAGCGTGCAGCTGGTGCATAAACTCCCGAAAAATGACCAGTCTCTCGAGACCTCTTACTCTCTCTCCTCCCTTTCCCGGGCTAACATACTCTCAATCATCTGGGCAATACTCACAGCCTGCTGGTAAGTGATATCTTTCTCCAGCTCTCTTGCCATGCTGGTCTGAATACTGGGGTGGAGTCCCTCAATAAAGCGTCGAACCCTCTCTCTGGCAGTGACAGCCAAAGCTGGTGCATGACGAGCCAAATCGATGTAACAGACTGCATACTCTGACACAGTCATGGTACCCTGGCGTAGCTACTCAAACTCTGCACGCCAAGCATCCCTGAGGCTCTGAGGGAAAAACTCAAGTAAAAACATCTCGGAGAACTGAGCTCAAGTAAGTGAGGCTGCCTCGTCCGGACTACTCAGCTCAAAAGCATGCCACCACTGATAAGCTGCTCTCCTCAGCTGGAAAGCAGTGAAGGAAACCCCATTCGTCTCCATGATACCCATAGTGCAGAGAATGCGAAGACACTCCTCAAGAAAACCCAGAGCGTTATCTGAAGCTAATCCGCTGAACTCAAGTAAGTGGGACTTCTTGTACCTCTCAAGTCGGAGCTGCTCTGCCTCAGGTACAGTACCCTAGCCTCATGCTGAGCTGGAGCTGCTGGGGGCATAGGAATGTACTCTAGAACCTACCCAATATGAACCCTCTACTCAAGAGTACGGGCTGCGGGAGTCTGTGTCCCTCCCCCGGCCTGGGATATAGCTGGAGCTATCGGAAGTAGTCCTGCCTGAGACAGAGTACTGAAGGCACTCAAGAACTAAGCCAATGTCTCCTGGAGGGCTGGAGTAATAGTAGGGACCTTTTGTGCCCCTCCAACTGTGGCTGCTGGCGGCTCCTCTGCCTCTGCTCTAGCCGGTGCTGGGGCTGCACCGCGTGCTCGTCCTATGCCCCGGCCCCTGCCTCTGGTGGCTCTGACTGGGGGCTTGGGTGCCTGGTCATCAGTACGTCCGGTACAAGTACGAACAATCTGTAAGCAAGAATAGAATAAAGTTTAAGAATTTGATGGCAGTAACTAGCACGATAAGGAATTCCAAAGAATATCGTTGTTCTTAAGAGTTACGTAGCCTATCGAGGATAGGTACAGACGTCTCCGCACCGATTTGCGAGACTCTAATAAACTGACTTGTGACTTGTGAATCCTATGAACCTAGACGCTCTGATGCCAACTTGTCACGACCTGAATTACCCTCCAAACGGTCTCGTGACGGCACCTAGTTTCTACGACTAGGTAAGCCTAAAATTTGTGGAAAATAAGACAAAACAATAATAGAAACAGTAAAGAAGAAGCAATACTATAAATTTTTGCCGCTCGACATTTACAACTTTTACTTTCCCAAAACCCGGAATGTCACAAAGTCACAAACTCTGAACTACTGTAGCTCTTTACAAAGGAATAAGGAAAATGTATTTATATATCTCCTATATCTATACTGGAGTGGAAGGGGACTCAAAAGATTCTGCGGACGCGGCAGAATTACCTTGCGGTCTCCTGAACAGCTACTAGGTACTCCTAGCCACACTGTTGGTGTGCTGGTACCTGGATCTGCACATGAGAAAAACATGCGCAGGAAAGGGTGTGAGTAGTCCACATTCGGTACTCAGTAAGTGCCAAGCCTAAACCCAGTCAAGTAGTGACTTTTTAACCAAAGAATTAGACCCTTTAACTAAAGCTTATTTTTCAAAATGAATACGGGTTACTGATAATCAAGGTAATGGAGAAAAATGAATAATAGACAATATTGCAGAAATATAGAAAATAGAAGTTGATTGTATTCGAAAATCAGATACCTTTACAAGCTGTATTCCCCTCCCTTATATAGGAGATTCTTATAACGTACGACTCTTTATATGGTTACTCATTAATGACTAATTATGATATTAATGAGGCGTTACAAAGGATAACGGTAATTGGGGTTCGATTTCTTAACGTTCGAGTAATCAATTGTGGGTCCTTGAATCTGCCCGTAGCTTTGTCTAGATTAATTCTGACCGTGCCTCTCTCCCGTTTTATCAAGTTGAGTTTCCCGTGGCTGATAAGTTTTTGGGTTTACTGAACTGTGCCTCTTTGTACCGTACCTCTTCAAAGAATCACATCCAGCTGTCACGTTTTCCTATGTCCACGTGATTGGATGAGTTGTCAAAAGTTGGCTTACGTGTGAAACTCCTTTTTACCAATACAGATAGTCCCCCCACTTACCATATATTTAACGATTGATATTTGGTAAGTGGATATTCATTTATGGCGGGAATATTTTGCCGCCGCTTTTCCTTGAATCATTGTATCCTTCTCTGCACCATAGGCGTTGTTTGTCACTTCCATTTAATGCTCATACCACGTGTCCTTTTCGGATTGGCTCTGCATTTACTCGGCACCTTTTAGGGCTTTTTGCGGCTGCGCCATTCCCAAAGTGACATCTTCAATTATGACATTTCATCATTATTTTCCATTTTCTTCATGTTTGACGGTTGTCTTCAAGTATAACTACATGTTTTCTTTTCTTTGCTTCCAC
>ML420353.1:0-15238 GCA_005239525.1 Nicotiana knightiana
TATTTTGTTCCCTTGAAGTGATATTTACACCATGCAATCGGTTTGAATAGATTTGGGCCACCCAGAGTTAGATACCCGTAGCAAGAGCGTGGTATTGAGTTTATTAGCGCAGTCAAGGTAAGTGGCTTGCCTAATTCTGTGTTGGGGACTTTCCCTTAGGCATTTTTATACTGATTTTGGTATGTGACGTGTACGCGAGGTGACGAGTGCGTACACGAGTCATTGTTGCTAAAATCCTACTTTTACTCCTATGAAATCACTCATTTTCATTCACATATTACTGTTTCCATCTTAATAGAGTAGATAGCTTAAGAGTAAGCATGCCTACCTGTTCTGTTTTGATTTCCTCTTATTTGCTACTAGTCACATCATGCTTAGGTAGCTTTACTCTATTCTTGTCTGTTTTTTTTCCTGGATTGTTTAATTAAGCCATAATTGACATACTTCTACTTTGCATATTTAAATTGGGACTACGGACCGAGATCCAGGAGCTTTCCCCCTGTACTGCATTTCATATTTAAATTGGGTCTACGGGCAGAGATCCGAGAGCTTTCCCCCTGTACTAAAATGCATATTTAAATTGGGACTATGAACAGAGATCTGGGAGCTTTCCCCCTGTACTGCATAGCATATTTAAATTGGGACTACGGACTGAGATCCGGGAGCATTCCCTGTGTACTGCATTGCACATTTACTATTGAGATATATGTTGTGTTGAGCCGAGGGATCTCTTTCTGTTATTAATTCTCTCCGTCTTCGTTAATCCTGTTTATCATTTCTTATCTGTATTTTACTGTTTTAAATTATATATTGACTTGTTTTTTTTACAAACTCAGTAGAGCCTCAACCTGACCTCGTCACTACTTGACTGGGGTTAGGTTTGGCACTTACGCAATATCGAATGTGGAGTACTCACGCCCTTTCCTGCGCATGTTTTCCCCATGTGCAGATCTAGGTACATGCACCCAGTATCATGGCTAGGAGTCGTTCTCCCAGCAGCCAGAAGACCGCGAGGTAATTCTGACGCGTCCGCAGAATCCCACGAGTCCCCTTCTACTCTAGTATAAGCATAAAAGACTTGTATATTTTTCCACTGTTTCATTGTATAGAGCTACATTTAGTACAGAGCTTGTGACTATGGTGACATTTCGGATTTTGGAAAGTGAAAGTATATATGCTGAGCAGCTATGTTATATCTACATGAGTTCTTTTCTGTCTTTATTTTATTGATCCTGTCATTTTTCCGCAAATGTTAGGCTTACCTAGTCATAGAGACTAGGTGCCGTCACGATACCTTTCGGAGGGTAAAATGGGTCGTGACATCAGCCGGCCAAAAACAAAATACATAACAAGAGAATGAGGGAATAGCAGAACAAAGCTCCAATTTTAGTGAAAATATAACGATTAAAGTGTGTTTCAAAGGGGAACGGGGAGGGGTTTATAAAGTGAAAGAAATTGAACAAGTAAATAAGGAAAACTATAAAATCAAACGCAAATAAGGAAGTAATAACATACAGAATCAATAATAATCGGATTGGGGAAAAAATAGGAAAACCCTAGTTGACAGAAATCGAAGATTTTCCGAAAATCTTGGCTAATCATACCCATATAGCCATGGTTGTGATGTATATGGACTAAATACTATCCAAATTCAAGCGGTTGAAATGGAATGGCCGAATTCTAAGATATAGTACTTTTCATGTTTAGGAAAGTACTAGGTGATACCATAGATTTGTAAAGAATAACGAGATAGCACACAAAAGGCAAGAGAATCATGGAAAGAATCCATGGTTGAGATGGATTTGGAGAGGTTTGAGAAGGCGGCTAGGGTTTTGGTGGAGAGGATACAAAGGATTTAGGGGTGGCGAGTTAAGAGAAAATGATAGGGTTTGGGCGGGTTTGGTTAATTAAAGAAGGAGAGTGAACAAGGACCGTTGATCTTGAGAGATCAACGGCTGGGATTCAAAAATGAATGGGGCGGGTCATGGAAACGGGTACTGACCGGGTATTATACAAGGGTCGCCTGGTTTGGGCTTAGGGTCTATTGGGCTAAGGATATTGGGCCAATTGGGTTCAAAAATTAGTTTAAAGCTAGGCTATTATTTAAATGCACGAAAATAATTTATAAAAATTCTTGATAAATAAGTAAAAATATTATTTAAACACAGAAATACTTAAAAATAATAACTTTGTATTATAAAAATATAAAATGATATTTTTACACAAATAATATAAATAAAGAGCATTTTTGTACGAATATAGGCTATTATTATAAAATTGCGCAAATAGCATAAAAATATTAATGTAATTACATAAAATGAAGTAAAAATTTTGAAACATGTATTATAGGTGCTAAAATAATAAATTTAAGTAGTTAAGTCATCATAAAATAATTTGAAGGAGCAATCATAAAATAATTTGAAGGAGCAATCAATAAACATTCAAGCAATTTAAATGCAAGAATCAATTTTAAAATCCTAAAATGATGGGAAGTTGTAGAAAAATGCTTGTATAGATTTCTAAACTAAATAATGATGCAAAATGATTTTTTTTAAAAAGTATTTATATTATTTGGAAAAATATGAGTGCAAAATTGGGTATCCACAGGCTCATCAAACAGTTTGGTTGGTTCCCACTAGGAGGGAGAGGAATAGGAGGTTCATTGATGGCCTCAACTATCAGTTGTGTTTTGTTATGACTTAGAAGAGCGTATCAGGTGCTAGGTTCGACGAGTTGGTTGATATTGCTCGGCGGATAGAGTTGGTCAATAGTCAGGAGCATGAGGAGAGAGATAGGCCAAGAGAACTCGTGGTTCGGGTGGTTTCAGCGGTGTTTCCTTTAGGAGTCAGTTCCACCACAGTAGGGGTCATCCTTATTGGCCTACTTGGATGGATCGTCCAGTTCATCATGGCGCATAAGCCAGCCATGGTTCATACAGTGCTTTATCGGGTCAGTCATCTCTCGGTGCACTCCCAACTCAGAGTTTATCTCGTGCTCCTTCAGTTGTGGGTTCATCTGCACCAGGTTCCTCTCGTAGTTATTCTGGTTCTCGGGGTTTGCCTCATTACTTGCCGCCATTTTTCAAGAAAGGTTGTTTCGAGTGTGGAGAATTGGTCATGTGAAGAGGCATTGTCCTCTCCTTTTGGGAGGTCTAGTTTAGTAGAGGAGTCAGGCTACGACTTCTACACCAGTTACTTACCACCCGCTCAGCCAGCTCGGGTGGGGTTTGGGCAACTAGAAGTTTCCCTAGAGGGGGAGGCCGATCAGGTGGTGGTTAGGCTTAATTATATGTTATTCCCGCCAGGCCAGTGGCCATTGCTTCAGACATAGTGATCACAGGTATTGTCTCAATATGCCACATGGATGCTTCTATATTACTTTACCCTGGTTCCACTTATTTGTATGTATCATCATATTTTGCTCGTTATTTGGATATGCCCGTGAGTCCTTAGTTTCATCTATTCATGTATCTACGACGGTGGGCGATACTATTGTTGTGGATCGTATGTATCGGTCATGTGTAGTGACTATTCGGGGATTGGAGACTAGAGTTGATCTCTTATTTCCTAGTATGGTTGATTTCGACGTGATTTTAGGTATGGACTAGGTGTCTCCATGTCATGACATTGGCGATGTCGGGTTGCTAAGAATTGAGTGGAGAGATTCTCTAGATTATGTTCCTAGCAGGGTAATTTCTTATTTGAACGCCCAACGGATGGTTGGGAATGGGTGTCTGTCATATTTGGCCTCTATGAGGGATATTGGTGCTGATACCCCTACTATTGATTATGTTCTGGTGGTGCGAGACTTTCCAGATGTGTTTCCTGCAGGCATGCTGGGCATGCTACGCGACAGGGATATTGACTTATGGCATTGACTTGGTGCTGGGCACTCAACCCATTTCTATTCCTCTGTATCGTATGGCACCAGCTGAGTTGAAGGAATTGAAAGAGAAGCTTCAGGAGCTCCTTGATAAGGGGTTTATTAGGCCTAGTATGTCGCCTTGGGGTGCACCAGTTCTGTTTGTGAAGAAGAATGATGGTACTATACAGATGTGCATCGACTATAGGCAGTTCAACAAACTTACAATCAAGAACAAGTATCTTATGTCGCTCATTGATGATTTATTTGACCATCTTTAGGGAGCGAGGGTGTTCTCTAAGATTTATCTGAGGTCTAGGTATCACTAGTTGAAGATTCGAAACTCAGATATTCTGAAGACGGCATTCAGGATGCGTTATGGTCACTATGACTTCCTTCTGATGTCTTTTGGGCTGACCAACGCCCCAGCAACATTCATGCATCTGTTGAACAGTGTCTTTCAGCCATATCTTGACTCGTTTGTCATAGTATTCATTGAAGATATCCTGGTTTACTCACGTATCCAGGAGGAGCATGCACAATATTTGAGGATTGTACTACAGCGACTGAGGGAATAGAAACTTTATGCCAAGTTCTCCAAGTGTGAGTTTTGGCTAAGTTTGGTGGCGTTCTTGGGGAACGTCGTGTCCAGTGAGGGGATTAAGGTGGATCCAAAGAAGATAGAGGCGGTTCAGAGTTGGCCCAGGCCATCTTCAGCTACTGAGATTCGAAACTTTCTCGTATTGGTCGGATATTATCGTCACTTTATAGAGGGTTTCTCGTCCATTGCAGCACCTTTGACCAAAGTGACCTAGGAGGGTACTCCATTCAAGTGGTCGGATGAGTGTGATGAGAGCTTTCAGAAGCTCAAGACTGCCTTGACCACAACTCCAATTCAAGTTTTGCCTTAATCTTCTGGACCTTATATAGTATATTGTGATGCTTCTTAGATTGGTATTGGGTGTGTCTTGATGCAGGATGGTAGAGTGATTGCTTATGCTTCGCATCAATTGAATCCCCGTGAGAAGAACTACACGGTTCATGAGTTGGAGTTGTTAGCCATCGTTCATGCATTAAGGATTTGGAGGCATTATCTCTACGGTATGTCTTGTGAGGTATTTACGGATCATCAGAGTCTTCAGCACTTGTTCAAACAAAAGGATCTAAATTTGAGATAGTGGAGATGGTTGAAGCTGCTAAAGGATTATGATATTACCATTCTATATCATCCCGGGAAGGCCAATGTGGTGGTCGATGTCTTGAGTAGAAAGGCGGTGAGTATGGGTAGCCTTGTATTTCTTCCTGTTGGTGAGAGACTGTTTGTAGCTGATGTTCAGGCCTTGGCCAACCAGTTCGTGAGATTAAATGTTTCGGAGCCCAATCGGGTTCTAGCTTGTGTGGTTTCTCTGTCTTCCTTATATGATCGCATCAGAGAGCGCCAGTATGATGATCCCCATTTGTTTGTCCTTAAGGACACAATTCAGCACTGTGATGCCAAGGATGTTACTATTGGGGATGATGGGGTGTTGAAGATGCAGGGTCGGATTTGTGTGCCTAATTTAGATGGGCCACGTGAGTTGGTCCTTGAGGAGGCCCATAGTTCGCGGTATTCCATTAATCCAGGTGCCGCGAAGATGTACCAGGACTTGAGGTAGCACTATTGGTGGAGGAGGATGAAGAAGGATATAGTGGGGTTTGTATCTTAGTGCCTAAATTGTCAGCAGGTGAAGTACGAGCATCAGAGATCATGCAGATTGCTTCAGAGGCTTGAGATTCCGGAGTGGAAATGAGAGCATATCACCATGGATTTTGTAGTTGGGCTCCCACAGACTTCGAGGAAGTTTGATGTTACTTGGTTATTTTGGATCGGTTTACCAAGTCCGTGCTTTTTATTCCAGTTGTGACTACTTATTCTTTGGAGCGATGGCCAAGATCTACATTCGCGAGATTGTTCGCCTTCACGGTGTGCCAAAGTCCATCATTTTAGATAAGGGCACGCAGTTCTCACACCTCTTTTTTGCCGCATAAACCCTATTACGAGGTTGAGTTAGAAGAGTTTTTCCAATTGAAGTGACGTTTTGAAAATGGATTATTTATTATTTAGAGTCACCACTTGGAATTGAGTTTTGGTGTTCCAAGTCACCATTTATTTAATCCCTTATCAAAAGGATGATTTGACTCCTAATTCATGTTTTACGAAAACAGAAGACTGAGTAAGGAATTCTGTTGACCGATGGGAAGGTGTAAGGCACCCCTCGAGTCCCGTGGTTCTAGCACAGTCTCTTTATTGACTAATGTAAGGCTTAAATCAATTTTTAGCTATTCTTGTATCATATTTATTATGACTTATTTATTATCGCTTAATTAATTTTTATATCTATTTATTAATTGTGTTCACCAAGATGTGGTACGCACACAAGGTACTTCTTTGAAATTAAATGTTGAACCAAGGTACGGAATGTACATATGTTTATCACATAATTATTTTTAATTTAAAGGCGTCAAGACGCGGAATGCGCACATGATCCCTTTTATTTAAGCATACCAATCCAAGGTTCGGGTATGAACACAGGTACATCTAAAGTTTTCTAGTATTTTAGAGCATTTCAATTATTTTGTCCCTTTCAGATTCAAGACTTTTATTTGTATAATTTTATTATTATTACTTATTGCAACGAGTCTTAAATTAGTTCATGATTCATCTTGCTACCTTATAAATATTTTTACTACTACAATTATTTATTCCTTGAAATAGCTAATTCGTAACCACTATATGTACTTCACAAAAAATAATATTCTTGTAAATTGGCAAACTTAATCTTCTATCCAAGCCAAAATTATTAAATTATTCCTGAACTTATTGCAAACTTTTATGCGTATGAAAAACGAAATGCATGCATAAAGTTAAACTAAACAGTATTCACAAAGTTAATAACACATTCACAACATATTCTTTATATGCAAACTAAGTTATAAACTATCAACATGGGAATTATTTTTACTGCTTACCATCTTATTTCCTTTATACACGTATATACACACTTAATTGAAAGATTAAATAATTTTGCAATGTCATCATAAGAATTACATAAGACTAGCAAGAATGATATAATTTTTTTTTTTGAAAATGATTATTAATTAATAACATGATTCCTGAAAGACCTAAACTTAAATATCAATGGAAATATGATTTTAGGCCATGAGTAAGAGTTTGGTAATCAAATGTAACTTGGTCCGACACCCAAACAAATATTCAGCTCACTCTAGTTCAAAAAAAAATTAAAACAACTCAAAGATACAGAAATGGGAATAAAAAGATCTTTCATGTTGATGATGAAAATTCGAACATTACCTTTTTTTTGTGAAGCTTTTTACTATAAAATCACAATCACAATCTACTGATTTCCAAAGCTCGCAATGCTAATTTTTCTAGAATCTTGAACTCGAAACCGCGAACGAAATTCCGAACTCCGTCTCCAAACTCTTATTCTTTCTTACTAGCACAATTCTTTCTATTTTCTTTTTTCCGTTCTTTTCCACCGTCTGCTTCTTTTTTCTTTTCATTGTTACTCTTTCTCTTCCTTTCCTTTTTCTTATCTTCTTTTGTTCTAACTTCTTCCTTTTTCCTTTTCTATGTTACTTCTTTCTTTCCCTTTTTGAATCTTTCTTTTTAGTTCTCCCTCCTTCCGACTTCTTTTCCCCTTTCTTCTTTTATCCTTTTTTTTTTCTTTGCCCGTCCTTCCTTTTCTTTTTTCCAGTGTGCTCTATTTATATGTGAGTGTCTTGTATAGTATAACTTATATGTTAATTAATATTGAGAGGAGTGGGGGAAGTGGAGAAGGAATGTGAAGGAGTGGGGGTGGGGCATAAGTGAAGTGGGGAAGATGAGAAGAGATGTGAAAGAGTGGGGGTGGGGCATGAGTGAAGTGGGGAACTGGGGAAGTTGGGTGTTCTTATTTTTTTTAGTATTATATATATATATATANGGTTTAGTTCAAGAAGAGTGATGAGTATTCTTAGAGGGAGAGTCGAGCGAAGTTCCGTCGAGGTTCCTATCCGCGGTTCCTACTATTACATCAAAATAAAAAGAAAATTACATATCTTGAAATATGTAACGACTCGACCGGTTGTTTTGATCTCTAGTGCGTTGTTCAGCAGTTTGAAGTTGTGAGCAGCTCCATTTCAGGTATTATGACGTGTAGGTGTGGTCGGAATTGAATTTCGAAAAGTTTAGAGTTGATTTGGAAAGAAAATTCCTATTTCAGAAGCCTTAAGTTTGAAGAATCAACTAAGATAGGAATTTTGAGTAAACGACCTCCAAATCAGGATTTGAAGGTTCCAGCAGGTTCGTATGATGATTTTGGACTTGGGCGTATGCCCGGATCGGGTTTTGGATAACCCGGGAGCGTTTCGGTGCATTGTGGAAGTTAGCATTTTTAGAAGAATTTCATAAATTTTGGTTTGAAGTGCATTTCTGAGTTATTGATGTCTGTTTGGGATTCTGAGTCTGGGAATAGCTTCGTAAGGTGATTCTGGAGTTGGGAGCGTGATCGGAAGTGAATTCGGATGTCCGGAGGTCATTTTGAAGTCATTTGGCTAAAGATAGAAATTTGAAGGTTTTCGAGAAATCCGACCAGAAGTGTAAATATTGATATTGGGGTCGGAATGTGACTCCCAAAGTTGGAGCAGGTCTGTAATGTCGAATATGACTTGTGTGTAAAATTTGAGGTCAATCAGACGTGATTTCATAGGTTTCGGTGTCGGATGTTGAAGTTGGAATTTCAAAGTTCATAAAGTTTGAATTTTTGTGCGATTCATGATTTCGGCATTGTTTGATGTGATTTGAAGTCTCGAACAAGTTCGTGGGATGTTATGGGGCTGAGTCGTGTGATTGGACGGGGTCCCGAGGGCCTCGGGTGTGTTTCGGGGTGAGTTCGGACAATTTTTCCCTGTTTTACTGATGCTGTCTTCTGGTGTATCTGGTGTGCTATGCGATTGCGGTCCCTTGTGTCCGATCACATAGAAGGAAATTCGAGGGCTGCTGGATTTGGCTTGTGCGTTCGGGGAAAAGGGAGTGCGAACACGGAGGCTTGGGTTATGATCCCTACGCGAACGCGGGGTCAGGCGTGCGAACGCGTAGAGGAAAGGGGAGCTGGGGGCCCTTTGGCCTATGCGAACGCGGGGTGGGGACCGCGAATGTGGAGTGTTGGCTCGAGGAGGCTATGCAAACGCACTCTTTGGTGTGCGAACGCGAAGGGTAAGATCTTGGGCATAGATTTCTGGGCTTCGCGAACGCAATGGAACAGGTGCGTTCGCGAAGAAGGAGGGGCAGCAGCCTGGGCAGATTGTTTAAAAGTGTGGAGTTAGTTCATTTCACCCATTTTCTCATGGCTTAGACGATTATTGGGAGCTTCAAGAGGGGTTTTTCACCAAGCATCACTAGGTAAGTAAATTCCTCCCGTTTTTAGGTTAAATACAAGATTATATGCATGGATTAGACATGAAAATTTGTAGGAAATTTGGAAAATATTGAAGAAACCTAGAAAATGGTAATTTGAATTTTTAACCACGAATTTGAGCATGGAATTTAGGGTAAATCGTATATTTGAGTTAGTAAGGCTACGAGTAGGATTTATCTTCGAGAAATTTCGGATTCCAGGCACGTGGGCCCTAGGGCATTTTGGTCATTTGCACTGAGCGGAGTTGGGAGATTTTATAATTTGGAATTGTTGCAAGTATTAGAATATATTTTAATTGGTTTGTCGTTGTTTGGATAGTTTTGGGGCGTTGTGCGTCCGTTTGGAGTCATCGGAAGGGCTTGGAGGCTGGTTATGGAATTTCGGAGCAAGGTAAGTCTCTTTTCTAACTTTGTTCGGGGGAATTATCCCCCTAGGTGAATTATTTAAATATATGCTATTATCTTCGGGGGCTACGTACGCACGAGGTAACGGGAGTCCGTGCATAGCTACTATTATGCCTTGTCGGGGTAGTCTAGGACCTACTAGCATGCCTTACATGTTGTACCTGTGATCCTGCCTATAATATTAAACTGCTAATATAATCGAAATGGTAATTGAATATTTGAAGAAGACTAGAATTCATTTTATTAATTATCTAGAAAGAGAATTGATTCCTCCGTGGATAATTGGTGTACCGGATAGGGTTATATTATGGAAATATCATTAAAAAGAATTTTACCACTTTCTTGAGAAAAAAAACTGCTTTCGTGATAAAATGGGTCTTATTGTGTGGACATGTGTAACTTCAGGTGCCTGAGTCGCATGTATGATTTGCAAGCAGGATGACCCTATATTTGTGTGTATTCATATGAGCACCTGAGTCGCAGGTAAGATTCGCGAGCAGGCTAGCCGTATTATTTTATGTATAACCACGTCGCATGATTGATTCGTGAGCGGGGCAGATAGATGCATCTATGGTTCGAGCCATTCGACCCTCGGTAGTGCACAATTTATTATTTTTGGTTTGCGTCGTTCGACCGTCGGCATTGCTTGCGCATGATATTTACTGCGTAGTTGCTATGATTTGTGCCTGATTACTGGCCTGAAATTTTAAGTTGTCAACTGAAATGACAGAGACTTAAAGTTATTAAAGATTTTTGGAAGAAGTTGTTCCTTCCCATTGATTAAATTGTTATTTGATTAAATCACCCATGATGATTAATTGTTATTAATATGACGAAGAATTAAAGTGTTGAATGTGGAATGAGCTGATAATAATTTTTCCTGATTTTAATAAATTGCCTATGATATTCATGCTTAGTGTCACACTTGAATATTCTAAATTGACTTTTAGCAAGTGTCTAATTTGACCTCTCGTCACTACCTCTCTGAAGTTAGGCGGCGACTTACTGAGTACACGTTGTTTTTGTACTCATGCTACACTTGCTGTGCATTTTATTGCACAGGTACTTTCATAGCAATGTGGAGGATTTAGAGACTTGGGTCAGCTGTATCATCCGGAGGCGATCCGCAGCTGACATAGTCTCCCTTGTATTGTACTTATTTTCATTTTAAATTTCCTTGTCTAATTTGTACTTTGGACAGGCTTTGTGATGATTGTATATATTCTTCGAAATTTCTCATGTACTTGTGACACGGGGTTCTGGGATGTGTTGGGATATATTTGCTAAAGTGTAATATTTAAACTATTGTTTTACTTGACAGATTTTATTTACTTAATATGTAATAAAGTGAAAGGAAATATTTCTTCATAAATGTTAAAACAGGAAAATTATTTCAATTAATTAATGATTGGCTTGCCTGACAATGATGTCCGACGCCATCACGACCTTAGGGATTTTGGGTCGTGACAAAATCTAAGAGTTACAAAATTCCTATCTAAATGCCATCTGGAGCCCTATCTTGATTCTTGAGTTGCTTCTGCTATTGAGTTTAGACTGAAACTTGGTGCTCTCGATGTAGCAGACTATGGAATACTCTCATAGGCTTGTTTCTTGATCAGATGATGAGAAGATGGATCTTGAGACCCTGTGTCTGCGCATATATTATGTCAAAGTTGGTTGAGGATGGTATTGAGATCAAACATTCAATTTTCTCCGCAAAGAGCTGGAATCTTAGTTTTGCCCATCCAATCTTTGCTTTGCAGAAAAACTTACAAGCCATCACAAACAAACAAAACAAACAAAAATTTTATGCCCCAGTTTGCACTAGGAAATTTTTGTGAGCTATTAAAAATACAATAAACTATCTTAGTTATTGCAAAATGAATAATTGAAAGAGAAATGAGCTCTTTTTATTTTTTTTATATATTTTATAATAGGGGATGTCGTACCCTATGTTAACATGATGGAAGGCAACCAGGGAATGTAGTACCCTTTGTTGGCGATAAGATGAGGCTCGTGGCACTCTAAGATGCAACTAAGGAATGCCGTACCCTATGTTGGCAAAAAGTAATGCAGCCAGGGGATATAGTGCCCTGTGTTGGCAATAAGATGAGGCTCGTGACACTCTGGGATGCTACTAGAGAATGTCGTACCCTATGTTAGGAATGAGAATGTCACGACCCAAATTCCCCTCCATTGGGTATCGTGATGGCACCTAGTATTAAGGACTAGGTAAGCCTAATATTCAGGAATAACAACAATAATAAATAGAATCTAATACCTTTCTGAAATAAATAATTCTTTACACATTTTATATTCCCAAAACCCGGAAATACAAGTCATAAGCTTTTATGAATTTACACTAAAACTCCAAAAAAAAAAAAAAATACCACTGTTCAGAAATAAGTGCAACAGTGCAAAAAAATATATAAGATGGTGACTCCGATATTGCGAATGCCGAAGCGGTTTTACCTTGAGTCTCCACAACAGCAACCGTGCTACTATCAATCACTCGGCTGGCTATGCGAAAACCTGGAATATGCACAAAAATATGCAGAAGAGTAGTATGAGCACACCACATCCGTGCCCAGTAAATATCAAGACTAACTCAGTGAAGTAGTGACGAGGACTAGTCAAGACATCCACTGGTCTAATAAAACTGAACAAGTATCAATACAGAAATTAGGGAATAATGATATACATAAAGGCTACGCAATATAGCTAACAAGATATTGAATTCGATAAAGAAGGAAAACAATAAGTATAAGTGGAAACCATGAAGTAACACAAAGACTGAATAGATCACAGACAAATCCGGCATGTAAATATACAACACGAGCATGTAATGACTCAACAACTTCATCCATTTCTACATCAAATTCATAGTCATCACCACGAGGTTCCGAACCTCAGACAAATCATCATTTACGGGTCCCAATATCGAAACCCTAACACTTGGCAACTTGCGCCCTCATTCGAGTACTAATGGCACGGACGACTCACGTGCCAATTGGGTCATTCCCACCCATACGGTAAGCATAACAAGAGTATCTATATTTGACAACAACAAGAAGTCCTGAATCCATTAATAGTACTTAACTATGTGTATGCTTGTGCAGGTGTCCTAACCTGATTTCAACAACCAATAGACATAAGGAAAACAAAGGGGAAACACGTACATTTTCATCTCATAAATTTCCACACGAATGAACTCACACGGTAAGTGTTCCAGTACACAATATCAACAACAAGGAATGCCCCCAGGCCAACACAATTATCACAAATAATCCCTGCCATAGCCCACCTTGTCATGTCGCGTGTGCAATATTAAAGTATATGCCCGACTTGTTTCGCCACACATGCATAAACATGTTCCCACCTTGTCACGCCACATGTGCAATATTAAAGTATATGCCCGCCTTGTTTAGCCACACGTGCATAAACATGTTCCCACCTTGTCACGCCACATGCGCAACACTCAATCTCGTATCCCGCCTTATCACGCTGCATGTGCAATATCAGTAGTAAACACGGCACGACAGAAACCTAATGAAAATACCCATATCCACAACCAGTACAACAACAACAACAACACGGGCAACAATTCGGAATAAAGTTAATACATCAACTCAATATCCTTCGATCACAAGATAGGAAAAACTAGTTCACGAGAAATAAACATAATAAGGATATCTAGGCATATTAAGAAATCAGTCAACAAGGAAGGAAAATAGCATGTAACAGTCGCACCTAATTACACGGGTGAACAACAAGAAATCAACACAAATCCGATAACTCCATATAAGGAAAGTCACGAAGGTCTAGAATATTTAAACTTCCTTTAAGTTTGAGCAGTTACGAGAATATTCAACAATTTCCACTTAAGGACAAGCAGCAGAGAATAATCATAACTTCATTTAAGACCAAAACAATTATAGGTTGAGGTGAAGATAATTGCAAATTTGAGATACGCAGTTAAGAAGATATAGTATGACAGTAAAGGAATAAAACCTTCAGATAAGTCAATTAGGAGTCAAGTAGGCAATAAGAGTAAATCCAAAAGTAAGAACTTCAAGATGACACTAGAAATTGGGAAATTCAATCATGCTAATGACACTTCATACTCCGGCGAATATAAGGATCTAAGATTCCGAAAGGGTCAACTTTTCACAAATAAGTCCAAGCATGTGCCCATCATCTCGCGTACACAGACTACAATCAACATTGAAGACTCAAATCCTAAGGGGTAATTCCCCCACACAAGGTTAGGCAAGATAATTACCTCAAAGATGACAACCCGGTACTCAAAAATAGACTTCTCGGGCGGGAAGGCCTCCGGACGGCTCAAAATCAACTAAAACAACTTCAAAATACGTATAAAGCGTATAAGGAACGATTGAGAATAATAAAGTTTTAATCTTTGCAAATTTATAAAAATCGACCCAAAAGTCGACCCCCGGGCCCGCTCCTCGGAACCCAACAAATTTTACAAATTCCGATTACCCATTCCGATACGAGTTCACCCATACCAAATTTATCCAATTCCGATAACATTTGGTCATTCAAATCATGAATTTTCATTTTTGAAGTTTTCTTTCAAAACCCACAATCCCCTCACCCCAAAACACAATTTAAATGATAAATCCAAGAAGTAATTCATGAAATTTATTTAATTCTAGTGAGAGAACACTTACCCATTTGATTGGTGTAAAAATCCCACAAGGAATCGCCCAAAACCGAGTTCTATAAGTTAAAAATATGTTTAAAATGGTGAAACTCTCAATTTTGGAAACTTATAATTTGCCTAGGTTTTTAAAGCATCGCGATCGCGTGAAATTATTTGCGATCGCGTAGAGGAAAAATATCACAGATTGATGCGAGGCTAGAATGCATAGTTTAACATGTAATATACCTTACATTTGAGGTGCGCTAATGATAAAAAAAATTACTTTTTATGTGCTTAATAGAGTTTATTTCATGTGTAGGTGAATTGGAGATGAAAACAGAGTTAAAGGGATGCAAATACGTCGAAAATACGCTTAAGGGTCGAATAGGAAACACCCGGGCGATAGTCGGGCGCCAGAGCCCAAAAGCCTGACCCTACCTGGCGTTAGCCAGGCTTTACGGCTAAAACGCCAGCCTTACCCTCGCGTTAGCCAGGCGTTAGGGTTGAAATGCCAGCCCTACCCTGGCGTTAGCCAGGCGCCAGGGTCCAAACGCCCGGGGTCCCAGGTTCAGCCAATTCCGAGTTTTGACGAGTTTAAGTGTTTCCCGGTTGAAATAAAAGCCTCCCACACATTTAGGTTCGCCCTAAACATATAAATAGACTCCTAAAACACAACTTAAGAGAATTGGAAGGCAGACGAAGGATTTGAAGAGAAGAAACCATTGAAGTGACAAAACATTTATTTCTACATCTTTTATTCATGACTTTGTAATTCAATTATGCAATTTATTTTGAGTTTGATTCTTATGAACATGTCTAGCTAACTTATTTAATCTAGGGTTTTGGTA
>ML420353.1:15396-25846 GCA_005239525.1 Nicotiana knightiana
AAAGTCATAACCGAGGGTTTAGAGGTTGGATTAGAGATAACGATACCTCGGGTGCAATCTAAAGTGAACTGTAATGCAATCTAGCTAGCGTAACTTGAGAGAGTGCGTCTAGTAAATTATCATAATTACTTGAGAGAGATTTGTGATCGATAGAGCGTTCATGATTGATAGAGATGACTAATTAAACTATAAGAAATATCCGAGGAAGAATTCACCAACGGGGGAAACCATAACCTTAGACCTTTATTATAATTGTTTACACTATATTGTTAGTTAATTTATAATTTATTATTTTGTTATTAGATTTAGTAAACATCACCACTTGATATTCAAAAGTCTTGAGAAAATTGATTAAGTAAGAGTTTAGTACTTTAAAGACTTAATAGATACGTAAATTTCCTGTGGGATCGACTCTGGGCGTAATACCCCGGATTATATTTGCAGCGCCCGTTTAGTCTTTCTATAAGACATAGTTGAGCGTGATCACAGGTCAAAAATGCTCTACGCGATCGCGGAATAGCTTATGCGATCGCGTATAAGCAGCAGGCTGGCTTCCGCGATCGCGGATGGATTCCTGCGAACACGTAGAAGAAAAACTGGGCATTTCAAACTTACACTATGCGGTCGCGTCTAAGGCGATGCGATCGCATAGAAGGGAGGGACAACAGACATAACAACAACAAAAACCAGATCTTTTCTAAGTTTCAACACCCTGGTGCCTATCCGAAACACACCCGAGCCCTCATGGATCAAAACCATATATGCACATAACCTCTACAACATCCTACGGACTTATTCGAGTAATTATACCAACAAAATAACATCAAAAACAACGAATTAAACCCCAAAATAAATGAAGTTCTTAAAACTTCTTTAAACTTCAATTTTTTCCATTTTTGATCTGAATCACGCCAAACGAAGTCCGTTTCTTTCCAAAGTTCACAGATAACACATATAAAACATGTTGAACCTGTTCCGGGCTCCGGAACCAAGATACAAGCCCGATACCACAGATTTCACCTCAAATTTCATTTTCAAAAAGCTGTATATTTTTTAGAAAACAATTTTTTTTTAAAATTCATTTCTCGGACTTGGGACCTCGGAATTCTATTCCGGGCATACGCCCAAGTCCCATATTTCCCTACGGACCCTCCGGGACCGTCAAATCACGGGTCCGGGATCGTTTATCAAAAACATTAACTGAAGTCAACTTCATTCAAATTTCTAATACAAAATTATCATTTTAATCAATTTTTCACATAAAGGCTTCCCGGCTACACGCCCGGGCTGTGCACGCAAATCGATGTGAGATAGAAGGAGGTTTTCACGACCTCGGAACACAGAATTAGCTAGAAATATACGGGATGACCTTTTGGGTCATCACAATCTCCCCTTCTTAAACAAGCGTTCGTCCTCAAACGTGCTAAGATTCACTTTGAACTCATCCAATTACTGATTGTGCATTTCCAACACACACCCGCTGGTGATCCCACGTCACCCCAACCTACGTATGCCTGAAGACACCACCACAACCGCAATTTAGCTTTTCTATTACTACCGATAAGCCTCATACCTCAATTTCTGACCTTCTACTCATTTCCAAAATACCCGATTCTAAATCCACATCCGACATTAGCTCCAACCAGCTGCATTAACTCATGACTATACCCATAAGGCACGACCACACAATATGACACATCACACATAGGCTCATAATAACACTTGGATCGCAATGACTGCCCGAAATTAACTAAGCATTGGCAATGAGCCTCATATCCGGTAGAACTATATTCCCAACCTCCATCACACTTATAATAAAGCAAGAAACACGAAGACTTTATAACCTTGACACCCAAATCATCAAGACATAACTAACACCACCGGGCACACACCCCGCAAGATAAAACTCAAGGAGCACAAAACGAAAATGACTGAATATGAAAGGAGAAACACATAAGGAAACTATCAAACAAGCCCGACAGGGACGACTCTCTATCAATGCTAACTTACACAACAACATAACAAGGAAGGAACTAAAGCACATGAACAAATCACAAGGATACCATCCTGATACAATTTCCACTGCGGTACTCAGCCTGGTCCAAACATATCGGATCACAAATATCACGAGGACCTCGCCCTCAACTCTGAATCATATACCGAAAATATATCATGCCAACTGAAATTTCTCCACTAATTCATCTTAGTTGATAAAAATCATAATGCTAGCTGATCTCACATCTCAATGTTGTATCAAAATCACAACTCGTAAACAAAAATACTCAGGAATCACATCAAACTTACCGTACTGGACAACATGAATTTACTACTGGTCTCATATCTCTCAATACTGAATAGAGACAAACAATACACATGGGCTACTACTCACAGAATCTCCCAACATGAGCAAACACAAAAGTAGAGTGCAAAGCATGAAACTTACTCATAAACAAAACAACAGTGAGGGAACTCGTCCCGACCAGCAGAGCTATAATGAAATACAAATGGTGCCCCTCTGTAACAAAATAAAACATACATGTACTATAACATCTGGCACAACGGCCTCCAGCCTACTATACAAAACACATCAACGGGTTGGGCCTCCCCCCCTTGGGTGCCCTCTACTAGCCTGAGTGCCCTGCTGTAACACATCTTCCCCGAGCCTGGGACAATCTCTCATCCTGTGGCTGATATCTCCACACTCAAAACAACCTCTCTGCTGACGTGGCTGTGGAAACTGCGCGACCCGAGTACTCTGAGACCCTTGAGTACCTGAAACCCCATGCGAAGCCGGCAATGTAAACTGAACTTGTTAACCCATAAAACCTCTACCGTGTCGTACCCTTCCTCCATAATAAGGACCAGTAAATCTCTCCGGCCCACGAGGCCTCCTCACCTCTCTGCCCTCTCTCTCCTGACCTCGTCTAACATCTCTATCATAGTGCCGCTTTTCGTCTCTCTCACGATCCATCATGCCCTCAACTCTGCGAGCAATCCCTACCACCTGCTGAAATGAAATATCCGACTCTAACTCCCGAGCCATGCTAAACCGAATATCACGCCTGAGGCCCTCGATGAATCTGTGAACACGCTCTCTAACTGTAGCAACCAAAGTAGGTGCATGCCTGGCCAAATCACTGAACCTGATGGCATACTCTGATACTGACATAGTGCCCTAAAACAGCTGCTCAAACTCCGCACGCCATGCATCTCGGAGGGACTGAGGTACAAACTCACTCAAAAACATCTCTGAAAACTGACCCCATGTAAGTGAAGCTGACTCGACCGGGCTACCCAACTCATATGCCCCCCACTACTGATAAGCCGCTCCCCTGAGCTGTAACATAACAAAAGAAACCCCGCTCGTCTCCACAATACCCATAGTACGAAGAATGCGGTGACACTCCTCCAGGAAATCCCGGGCATCATCTGTCGTCAATCTACTGAAGGTAGGAGGGTGGTACTTCTTGTACCTCTCGAGTCTAAGTTGTTCCTCCTATGATGCTGCTACCCTAACCAAGGGTGGAACTAGGATCCCAGTTTGTGCTTCCATGACACTTGGAACCTGACCAACCTGATCTCGCTGCTCCGGAGTATGGGCGACGGGAGTCTGAGCTCCTCCCTCGCCCTGTGAAGTAGCTGGTGCACCCGGAATCCATCCCGCCTGAGTTAAGGGACCAATCACATCCCAGAACTGTGCCAAGGTCTCCTGAAGTCCGGGTGTAACAATAGGCGCCTCCGGTCCCCCAACTAGAACTGCCGGTGGCTCCTCAACGGCTGCTCTGGCAGGTGCTCTAGCTGCGGCACGTGACCCTCGTCGACCTCTGCCTCTACCTCTGCCCCTGGCGGCATCTGCTCTGGGGGTAACATCCTCAGAATCTACAGCTCGCGTCCTCACCATCTGTGAGAGAATGGAATGATAAATTTCAAACTTCAAGATCAATGAACTCGCACGATAGGAAGGAAGAAAGTGAAGTTATCCTAATAGTTCCGTAGCCTCTCGAAGATAAGTACAGACGTCTCCGCACCGATCCGAAAGACTCTACTAAACTCGCTTATGACTGGTATCACCTATGAACCTAGGGCTCTTATACCAACTTGTCACGAGCCAAATTTCCCTCTGTTGGGTATCGTGATGGCACCTAGTCTTAAGGCCTAGGTAAGCCTAATATTCAGGAATAACAACAATAATAAATAGAATCTAATAACTTTTTGAAATAAATAATTCTCTACACATTTTATATTCCCAAAACCCGGAAATACAAGTCATAAGCATTTAAGAATTTACACTAAAACTCCAAAAAAAAAAAAAATACCACTATTCAGAAATAAGTGCAATAGTGCAAAAAAAATATATAAGAGGGTGACCCCGACCCGGCGACCGGCGAAGCGGTCTTACCTTGAGTCTCCACAACAGCAACCGTGCTACTATCAATCACTCGGCCGGCTATGCGAAAACCTGGAATCTGCACAAAAATGTGCAGAAGAGTAGTATGAGCACACCACAGCGGTGCCCAGTAAGTATCAAGACTAACCTCGGTGAAGTAGTGACGAGGACTAGTCAAGGCACCCACTGGTCTAATAAAACTGAACAAGTATCAATATAGAAATCAGGGAATAATGATATACATAAAGGCTACGCAATATAGCTAACAAGACATTGAATTCAATAAAAAAGGAAAACAATAAGTATCAGCGTAAACCATGAAGTAACACAAAGACTAAATAGATCACAGACAAATCCGGCATGTAAATATACAACACGAGCATGTAATGACTCAACAACTTCATCCATTTCTACATCAAATTCATAGTCATCTCCACGAGTTTCTGAACCTCGAACAAATCATCATTTATGGGTCCCAATATCCGAACCCTAACACTTGGCAACTTGCGCCCTCATTCGAGTACTAACTGCACGGACGACTCACGTGCCAATTGGGTCATTCCCACCTATACGGTAAGCACAACAAGAGTATCTATAATTTGACAACAACAAGGAGTCCTGAATCCATTAATAGTACTTAACTACGTGTATGCTTGTGCAGGTGTCCTAACCTGATTTCAACAACCAATAGACATAAGGAAAACAAAGGGGCAACACGTAAATTTTCATCTCATAAATTTCCACACGAATGAACTCACACGGTAAGTGTTCCAGTACACAATATCAACAACAAGGAATGCCCCCAGGCCAACACAATTATCACAAATAATCCCTGCCATAGCCCACCTTGTCATGTCGCGTGTGCAATATTAAAGTATATGCCCGCCTTGTTTCGCCACACATGCATAAACATGTTCCCACCTTGTCACGCCACATGTGCAATATTAAAGTATATGCCCGCCTTGTTTAGCCACACGTGCATAAACATGTTCCCACCTTGTCACGCCACATGCGCAACACTCAATATCCCGCCTTATCATGCTGCATGTGCAATATCAGTAGTAAACACGGCGGAAGAGAAACCTAATGAAAATACCCATATCCACAACCAATACAACAACAACAACAACACGGGCAACAATTCGGAATAAAATTAATACATCAACTCAATATCCTTCGATCACAAGATAGGAAAAACTAGTTCACGAGAAATAAACATAATAAGGATATCTAGGCATATTAAGAAATCAGTCCACAAGGAAGGAAAATAGCATGTAACAGTCGCACCTAATTACACGGGTGAACAACAAGAAATCAACACAAATCCGATAACTCCAAATAAGGAAAGTCACGAAGGTCTAGAATATTTAAACTTCCTTTAAGTTTGAGCAGTTACGAGAATATTCAACAATTTCCACTTAAGGACAAGCAGTAGAGAATAATCATAACTTCATTTAAGACCAAAACAATTATAGGTTGAGATGAAGATAATTGCAAATTTGAGATACGCAGTTAAGAAGATATAGTATGACAGTAAAGGAATAAAACCTTCAGATAAGTCAATTAGGAGTCAAGTAGGCAATAAGAGTAAATCCAAAAGTAAGAACTTCAAGATGACACTAGAAATTGGGAAATTCAATCATGCTAATGACACTTCATACTCCGGCGAATATAAGGATCTAAGATTCCGAAAGGGTCAACTTCATACTCGTGCAAATCCCCATATCCACAACCAATACAACAATAACAACACGGGCAATAGTTCAGAATACAATTAATACATCAACTCAATATCCTTCGATCACAAGATAGGTAAAACTAGTTCACGAGAAATAAACATAATAAGGAGAGTTAGGCATATTAAGAAACCACTCCACAAGGAAGGAAAATAGCATGTAACAGCTGCACCTAATTACACGGGTGAACAACATGAAATCAACACCAATCCGATAACACCATATAAGGCAAGTCACGAAGGTATAGAATATCTAAACTTCCTTTAAGGTTGAGCAGTTACGAGAATATTAAACAATTTCCACTTAAGGACAAGCAACAGAGAATAATCATAACTTCATTTAAGACCAAAACAATTATAGGTTGAGATGAAGATAATTACAAATTTGAGATACGCAGTTAAGAAGATATAGTATGACAGTAAAGGAATAAAACCTTCAGATAAGTCAATTAGGAGTCAAGTAGGCTATAGAGTAAATCCAAAAGTAAGAACTTCCACATTTAAGCAAATAAAGATGACACTAGAAATTAGGAAATTCAATCATGCTAAGGACATTTCATACTCGGCGAATATAAGGATCTAAGATTCCTAAAGGGTTAACTTTTCACAAATAAGTCCGAGCATGCGCTTGTCACCTCGCGTACACGGACTACAATCAACATAAAAGACTCAAATCCTAAGGGGTAATTCCCCCACACAAGGTTAGGCAAGATACTTATCTCAAAGAGGACAACCCAGTACTCAAAAATAGACTTCTCGGGCGGGAAGGCCTCCGGACGGCTCAAAATCAACTAAAACAACTTCAAAATACATATAAAATGTATAAGGAACGATTCCAGATAATAAAGTTTCAATATTTGCAAATTTATAAAAATCGACCCAAAAGTCGACCCTCGAGCCTGCACCTCGGAACCCGATAAATTTTACAAATTTTGATTACCCATTCTGATACGAGTTCACCCATACCAAATTTATCTAATTCCGATAACATTTGGTCATTCAAATCATGAATTTTCATTTTTGAAGTTTTCTTTCAAAACCCACAATCCCCTCACCCCAAAACACAATTTAAATGATAAAAACAAGAACTAATTCATGACATATATTTAATTCTAGTGAAAGAACACTTACCCATTCGATTGGTGTGAAAATCCCACAAGGAATCGCCCAAAACCGAGTTCTAGAAGTCAAAATATGTTTAAAATGGTGAAACCCCCGATTTTGGAAACTTATAATCTGCCCAGGCTTTTAAAGAATCGCGATCGCGTAGAAGGAAAATGAAGTTGGCTTAAAATGCTCTACGCGATCGCAGAACAGCTTATGCGATCGCATATAAGGAGTAAGTTGGCTTNGAGTTCTAGAAGTCAAAATATGTTTAAAATGGTGAAACCCCCGATTTTGGAAACTTATAATCTGCCCAGGTTTTTAAAGCATCGTGATCGTGTGAAATTTTTTGCGATCACAGGTCAAAAATGCTCTACGCGATCGCGGAATAGTTTATGCGATCGCGTATAAGCAGCAGGCTGGCTTCCGCGATCGCGGATGGATTCCTGCGAACGCGTAGAAGAAAAACTAGGCATTTCAAACTTACACTATGCGATCGCATCTAAGGCCATGCGATCACATAGAAGGGAGGGACAGCAGATATAACAGCAGCAAAAACCAATTTTTTTCTAAATTTCAACACCCCGACGCCTATCCGAAACACACCCGAGCCCGCATGGCTCAAAACCATATATGCACACAACCTCTACAACATCCCACGGACTTATTCAAGTAATTATACCACCAAAATAACATAAAAACAACGAATTAAACCGCAAAATCAATAAAGTTCTTAAAACTTCTTTAAACTTTAATTTTTTTCCATTTTGATCCGAATCATGCCAAACGAAGTCCGTTTATTTCCAAATTTCACAGATAACACATATAAAACATGTTGAACCTGTTCCGGGCTCTGGAACCAAGATACAGGCCCAATACCACAGGTTTCACCTCAAATTTCATTTTTCAAAAACCTTTATATTTTTCAAAAAATATTTTTTCTTTAAAAATTCATTTCTCGGACTTAGGACCTCGGAATTAAATTCCAGGCATACGCCCAAGTCCCATATTTTCCTACAGACCCTCCGGGACCGTCAAATAATGGGTCCGATTCCATTTATCAAAAACGTTGACTTAAGTCAACTTTATTCAAATTTCTAATATAAAATTATCATTTTAATCAATTTTTCACATAAAGTCTTCCCGGCTACACGCCTGGACTGTGCATGAATATCGAGGTGAGATAGAAGGAGGTTTTCATGACCTCAGAACACAGAATTATCTAGAAATATATGGGATGACCTTTTGGGTCATCACAGAGAAAAATAACCAAGGGATGTAGTACCTTGTGTTGGAAATAAAATAACGCTTGCAGCATTCTGAGATGCTACTAGGGAATGTTGTACGGTATGTTGGCAATAAAATGAGGCTCGTTGCGCTCTAAGATGCAGCCAGGGGATGTAGTACCCTGTGTTGGCAATAAGATAGGGCTTGTGGCACTGTGAGATGCTACTAGGGGATGTCGTACCCTATGTTGGCAAAAATTAATGCAGCCAGGGCATGTAGGACCCTGTATTGGAAATAAGATGAGGCTCGTGGCACTATGAGATGCTACTAGGTAATGTCGTACCCTATGTTGGCAATAAAATGCAACAATGGGATGTAGTACCCTGTGTTTGGCAAAAAGTAATGCAGCCAGGGGATGTAGTACCCTGTGTTGGCGATAATATGAGGCTCTTGGCACTCTGAGATGCTACTAGGGAATGTCGTACCCTATGTTAGCAACGAGAAATACAACCAGGGGATATAGTATTCTGTTTTGGCAATAAGATGAGGCTCTTGGCACTCTAAGATGCTACTAGGGAATGTCGTACCCTATGTTGGCCCTAAAATGCAACCAGGGGATGTAGTACCCTGTGTTTGGCAATAAGATGAGGCTCGTGGCTCACTGAGATGCTACTAAGGAATGTCGCACCCTATGTTGGCAGAAATTAATGCAGCCAGGGGATGTAGTACCCTGAGGTGAAGATAGGGTATTCCCTATAATGAAATTAAAAATAACATGATTACATGTATATTAGAAGGAAATCAAGGATTTGAGAACTTCACTTTGTGATGTTCGTCCTTCCACGAACTGTTTCCTAAAATTGTTTTGTTCCTGTTCTGAACAAAGAAAGATTCGTTAGTTTTAAAATGGTGGTCAGTTTGTGGCCTTGATCTCTTGGGTGACTTGACCTAGTGTCCGCGGCACTTGTTAGAACCGCTGGCTCTGTCAATGGCCGTATGAATTGCCGGGAGATTCTGTCATTAGTTCCCGGAGATGTTCTGAGGAGTATGCTTATATGAATATGAAACCTTGAAAGTCGGTTCTGGAGAGTAATGTTGGGAATCATGAACATTCAGTTGTGGATCATTATTAGACTTTTGAGCAAGAGTCGGTTGATGAAAGGTGAAAGTAGGGACAATGGGTACAATAGGTGGGTCATTTCTGAGGGGTACGGTTGGAGGACGTGTAATGGAGGTACTGGGGATAGTGGGAAGGTTAATTCTCGGACTGAATCCGGGTTGGTACAATAGGTTATTTGTTAGGGAGATGGGCACTTGATTTGCAACTGACACATTATGAAAATTATCCGAAGACCCTATGGGTAGTGGGGGCGGTGCCTGTCCATTCACCCAAGCTTGGTACATCTCTGCCAATTGTTGTTTCAGCACTCTTACTTCTTCAACCAGTTATGTACCTTGTTCGACCAATTGTCTATGGACATCATCATTATCCGACTCATTCTCACTGTTGTTTGCCATTCTACTTTTTCTTTTTGATCTCTGGTTGTAAGGGTGAGTCGCCGTTTAAACCACAAACCAACTACCTCAGTTTAACTTTATCTTTATAGATGACAAACAACAAACATGTTAGAGTTAGGCATTTTAGAAATATTAATCACACATTATATGTCGTGCACCTAATGCCATTTTTATTTCTAAAATGATCTTGGAAGGCTTAATGCTTCATTCCGGCTTATTGATTTATTTCTCCTTGAATTTAATGCTCTTTTTTCTTTCTTTCTTTCTTTCTTTCGTTTTCCCTTTTTTTTTATGACTGTGATCGCATTCGATGAGGATTGCCTACATATCATGACGCCGCATGAATCAGACCATTACGTAGATCAGGGAATCAGAAATAAAGTAAATAAACTAACTCTTATTCTTATACAATTCAAATCATGAAAGCTCCTAACAAATAAAATATGTCTTTGGATTTCACTTTTTTTTTTTTTTTTTTT
>ML420353.1:26120-61164 GCA_005239525.1 Nicotiana knightiana
CTTTTTTTTTTTTTTTTTGTGAAGACTTCTAAAGAAGAAAGAATTTTTTTTTTTTGGAATTTGAAAGAAGGACTTCTAAATAAGATATAATATATTCTTGGATTTTGAAATTTTATTTTCAATTTATAAAAGAAACGACATCTAGAGAAAAAGAAAATATATTTTTTTAATTTTGATACTTCTGAAAAAGCATGAAAATATTTTTTTGGATTTTGAGAAGAATATAAAAGAACATATTTTTGATTTTTTTTTTTTAAATTGGGGGCCGGACCCTATGAAGGTTGCCTACGTATCTCACATCCGGTGAGAATCAGACCCGCGTAGTTCGGTTACAATAAAAAAAGAATTTTGAAAATTGTAATTTTACATACTAGAACCCTTCAATATTTTTTTTTATTTTTTATTTTTAAAAAGAGTACTTTATGAAAACTTGGGGGGATATTTTCTCTTTCCCTCTCATCTGTTCAATCAATTATATCCTAAAGCCGGTCAACATTGAATAAAGCCTACCAAATAATGTTACATGTAGCACAGAAAGATGAACATGCTGGTCTGAAAAAATTGGTACCTGTCCTAGACGGGCCCGACTCCTGTGTCGAGTCCCACTAAGTCAAATGCACATGATGCAAATAAAGTGTAGCCTACTAGGGATATTCATTGTTTGAGGCTTGTTCTTCTAAGTTTTCAAATCCTAAAAGAGATGGTATCTAGAATTGGCTTACCCGGGTGGACAACCCGAGCCGAGGAGCGTCAAGCGTCACCAATAGTAGAACAACACTGGCTAGCTAACGGCTCTCCCGTTTAAACATGTGTGACTAAATCCTTCACCAAAAGCTGGTAGGCTAACTGGCTTTATCTCAAGACAGAAGTTTTGTGATGCTGGTAGGAAAACACAACATAACTACCTATCAGAAGACTCAGAAGGGTGCGAGAGAGGATACAATTTATATCACAATTCAAATAAATATTAAAGCGGTAAATAAGCGACAAATAGCACATTAGCTCCCAAAAACAATAATATCCAAAACATGATAAAAGCCAAATAATAATCAATATACAAAGCTCGAATTCTTATTAATTTCCCCAACATGTCGGTATAAACCCTATTACGAGGTTGAGTTAGAAGAGTTTTTCCAATTGAAGTGACGTTTTGAAAAGGGATTATTTATTATTTAGAGTCGCCACTTGGAATTGAGTTTTGGTGTTCCAAGTTACCTTTTATTGAATCCCTTATCAAAAGGAAGATTTGACTCCTAATTAATGGTCTACGAAAACAGAAGACTGAGTAAGAAATTATGTTGACCGAAGGGAAGGTGTAAGGCACCTCTCGAGTCACGTGGTTCTAGCACGATCGCTTTATTGAATAATGTAAAGCTTAAATCAATTTTTAGCTATTCTTGTATTATATTGATTATGACTTATTTATTATCGCTTAATTAATTTTTATATCTATTTATTAATTGTGTTCACCAAGATGTGGTACGCACACAAGGTACTTCTTTGAAATTAAATATTGAACCAAGGTACGAAATATACACATGGTCATCACATAATTATTTTTAATTTAAAGGCGTCGAGATGCGGAATGCGCACATGATCCTTTTATTATTTAAGCATATCAATCCAAGGTTCGGGTATGAACACAGGTACATCTAAAGTTTTCTAGTATTTTAGAGTATTTCAATTATTTTGTCTCTTTCAGATTCGAGACATTTATTTGTATAATTTTATTATTATTACTTATTGCAACGAGTCTTAAATTAGTTCATGATTCATCTTGCTACCTTATAAATATTTTTACTACTATAATTATTTATTCCTTGAAATAGCTAATTCGTAACCATTATATGTACTTCACAGAAAAAACTATTCTTGTAAATTGGAAAACTTAATCTTCTATCCAAGCCAAAATTATTAAATTATTCCTAAACTTGTTTTAAACTTTTATACGTATGAAAAAACGAAATGCATGCATAAACTTAAACTAAACAGTATTCACAAAGTTAAAAACATATTCACAACATATTCTTTATATGCAAACTAAGTTATAAACTATCAACATGAGAATTATTTTTACTGCTTACCATCTTATTTCCTCTATACACATATATACACACTTAATTGAAAGATTAACTAATTTTGCAATGTCATCATAAGAATTACATAAGACTAGCAAGAATGATATAAAGTTTTTTGAAAGATGATTATTAATTAATAACATGATTCCTGAAATACCTAAACTTAAATATCAATGGAAATATGATTTTAGGCCACGAGTAAGAGTTTGGTAATCAAATGTAACTTGGACCGACACCCAAACAAATATTCAGTTCACTCTAGTTCAAAAAAGAAATACTCAAAACAACTCAAAGATATAGAAATGGGAATAAAAAGATCTTTCATGTTGATGATGAAAATTCGAACATTACCATTTTTTTTGTGAAGCTTTTTAAAATAAAATCACAATCACAGTCTATTGAATTCCAAAGCTAACAATGCTATTTTTTCTATAACCTTGAACTCGAAACCGCGAACGAAATCCCGAACTCCGTCTCCAAACTCTTATTCTTTCTTACTAGCACAATTCTTTCTATTTTCTTTTTTCCGTTCTTTTCCACCGTCTGCTTCTTTTTTCTTTTCATTGTTACTCTTTCCCTTCCTTTCCTTTTTCTTATCTTCTTTTGTCCTAACTTCTTCCTTTTTCCTTTTCTATGTTACTTCCTTCTTTCCCTTTTTGAATCTTTCTTTTTAGTTCTCCCTCTTTCTGACTTCTTTTCCCCTTTCTTCTTTTATCCTTTTTTTTTCTTTGCGAGTCCTTCCTTTTCTTTTTTCCAGTGTGCTCTATTTATATGTGAGTGTCTTGTATAGAATAACTTATATGTGAATTTTAATATTGAGATGAGTGGGGGAAGTGGAGAAGGGATGTGAAGGAGTGGGGTGGGGCATGAGTGAACTAGGGAAGTGGAGAAGAGATGTGAAGGAGTGGGGGTGAGGCATGAGTGAAGTGGGAAAGTTGGGTGTTATTGTCTTTCTAGTACTATATATATATATATAACTTACTTTTAGATTTAAAGAAAACTATATAAATAAGAAAATCCAATATTTACATTATAGTTTAAATTATACTAAGAAAAATGTTACTATAACTTACATTTAAATTAGAAGAAACCAATTATGTGTGTGTGTGTATATATATATATATATAAATTTTCTTCTATTTAAACATAGGGACAAATCTTATATTCTAAGATTGTGAATATTTTTTGTATTTTTTAATTTTCTTAAATAAAACATATTAAGAGTAAGATAAAAATTATAAGTATTAAGATTAGACCTAAAAGAAATCTTTACACCAAAATAATATAAAATTTGAGTGTGATAAAACATTAGTTGTTCACATCAGTTTACATGGCAGTTTTGGAGAGCAGTACATCGAGAGTTGGGCACACAGGTTGAGTTGAGTACAACATTCCACCCTCAGATGGACAGACAGTCTGAGCGAACTATTCATATATTAGAGGATATGTTACGCGCTTATATCATAGATTTTGGGGGTTCTTGGGATCAGTTTCTGCCACTTGCAATGTTTGCCTACTATAATAGCTACCAATCAAGCAATCAGATGGACCTGTATGAGGCTTTGTACGGGATATGGTGTCGGTCTCTGGTGGGTTGGTTTGAGCCGGGTGAGGCTATACTATTGGGTAGTTACTTGGTTCAGGATGCTTTGGACAAGGTTAAGTTGATTCAGGATCAGCTTCGCACGACACAGTCCAGACAGAAGAGCTATGTTGATCGGATGGTTTGTGATGTTGCTTACATGGTTGGGAGAAGGTACTGCTCACATTTTTGCCTATAAAGGGTGTTATGAGGTTTGGGAAGAAGGGCAAGTTGAGCCCTCGGTGTATTGGGCTTTTGAGGTGCTTTGAAGGATTGGAGAGGTGACTTACAAGCTTGCCTTGCTACCTATTCTGTCGAGTGCTCAACAAGTGTTTCATGTTTCTATGCTCCGCAAGTATGTCAACAATTCGTCTCATGTTTTGGACTTCAGCACAGTCCAGTTGGATGGTGATATGACTTATGATGTGGAGTCAGTGGCCATTTTGGATCGGCAGGTTCGAAAGTTTAGGTCAAAGAACATTGCTTCAGTGAAGGTGCAGTGGAGAGGTCACCCAGTCGAGGAGGCTACTTGGGATACCGAGCGGGAGATGCGTAGCAGATATCCATGCCTATTTGAGAATTCATGTATGTTTCTAGACATGTTCGAGGATGAACGTTTGTTTAAGAAGGGAGTATGTAACCACCCGACCGGTCATTTTGAGTGTTGTATTGCTGTTCCCCCATTTACTATTTATTTTATGCTCAATTGTTGATATGTGACTTGTCGACGTAGTTGGTTTGATTCCGGAGATGTTTAGGAATGAGTTCAGACACTTAGTCTAAAGGTTGGAAGCTTAAGCTGAAAAGGTTGATCGGATGTTGACTTATGCGTAAATGGCTCTAGAATGGAATTTTGATGGTTCTGATAGCTCCATTAGGTGATTTTGGACTTAGGAGTGTGTCCGAAGAGTGATTTGGAGGTCGGTAGTTGATTTTTGCTTGAAACGATGGAAGTTGGAAAATTAGAAGTTTGGAAAGTTGACGAGTTTGACCGAGAGTTGACTTTGTGGTTACAGGGCTCGAATTTTGGTTCTGGAAGTTAGAGTAGGCCCGTTATGTCATTTATGTCTTGTGTGCAAAATTTGAGGTCAATCGGACTTGATTTGATAGGTTTCGGCATCAAATGTAAAAATTAGGAGTTCATAACTTCATTAAGCTTGAATTGGGGTGCGATTCGTGTTTTTGATGTTGTTTGATGTGATTTGAGGCCTCGACTAAGTTCATATGATAAATTTCGGAGTAGAAATTAACTTGGAAGATTGCTGAAGTTTTCTAGTTGTCACGACCCAAAATCCTAACTTAGGTCGTGATGGCGCCCAACAGCGGGGTCAGGCAAGCCAACACTTAATTTACTAAGGGTTCTTTCTTATTAGATTAAACATTTCAACATATACTCAGTTTTTAAAACTTAAAACATAAATCGACAAGGATAATTAGCCAGTTTTTAATCAAAAGCGGTCATGAGGAGGCGTGAGCCAATATATATAGAGACCCGTAATCCATACAAACTATCACGTGTGTGCCAGGAACTAGTGTCACAAGTCCTACGGGCATACTAACAGAATATACAAAAGATATAATATACAGTCCCACTGTCTGAAAGAAATAGACGGGAAATAATCAAAAGAAACCCCATGGTGCTGTCGGAGATTGCTAGGAAAAAGCAGCTCACCGTGAAGTCAGGTCCGTTTATAATCAGAATCAAGCTCCGGTCTGACAAGCAGATGCACCAATCGGAACCTGTACAATTAAGTACAAAAGCGTAGCATGAGTACATAAATATATATGTACCAAGTGAGTATCCCGCCTAACCTCGAAGAGGTAGTGACGAGAGGTCAACTTGACACTCACTAAGGTCCAATAATATAATTTAACAGAATATGATGAAAACGGTAGGCATGTAAAGGCAGTGAAGCAAAAAATATACAAGGCACTGAAATCCAAGTAAGTACTAGAAATACATAAGCAATTACTACTTCACATTCCCCCAAATATCTGTCAAATCAATGTCCATGAATTTAGTAACAAATAAATCACGCGCATACGAAATAAGGACAATCGGCCTGAGCCATAAGATAGTCATATATGTGCACTGCCGAGCATCGAACGGCCCGAACCATAAGTGCACCTTGCCATAAACTACTCACATCTATGCACTGCCGAGGATCGAACGACCCGAAACATAAGTGCATCTTTTCCATAAAGTAATCATCTCTATGAACTGCTGAGGATTGAATGGCCCGAACCATAAGTGCATCTTTCAATCCACCGTGGCGTATTTCCCGCTCCCATAAGAGTGGGGGAAATCACACTCCGCTCGCGGAATGTAAATTGTGAAGCGGTCACATGCACACACAATATCCCTTTTTAAATTACTTTTCAGTAAACAATTCCTTAAAATTTCTCAAATTACATGGTCTCAAGGACATAAGTCGCATGTAACATTTAATTTATTAAGCATATAGTTCATTTCAAGGAAAACACAAGGCATGATGTGGGCCTCAATTACCGGACATAATAATAATAGCCGCTACGTACGGACTCTCGTCACTTTGTACGTACGTAGCCCCCACAGTTATCACACATAGCATTTAAACACCTACGGGGACAATTCCCTCTTATGAGGTTAGAAAGGAGACTCGCCTCCCGTCGCACCTACTCCCCGGGTCAAGAATGCGCCTGAAACTCCGAACTCGTCACACAAAGGACTCAAAGCTAACCAAACGTTACGTAAATATATCAAATTATACTCAAAGCATGGAATCCTATTATTTAGTAAAATTCATCATTCTTGAAGAAATTCCAAAATCCAACCCCAAGCTCGCATGCTCGGATTTAAAAAATTCTTGAAGGAGACACTCACCCATAACCTAAGGATCATTAATATATGATTTTTGTATGATTTCATAGCGAATTCACGGGTAATACTCTAAATTATAGAAAGCCCTAGGTTACTACCCAATTCCTTAATTTTTCACTAATTAGGTAGTTAACTAAACTAGGAATTCATGCATTAACTAACTTTAGGGTAGAATTTACTTACCTCACAGTGGTTGGGTCGTGTGGATCTTTTCCAAGCTCTCAAACTCGTCTATGGTGGAAGAAAGTGGAGTGAAAATGGGATAATCCCGAACTTAAAGACCTTACTGCCTACAGGGGTTTCCGCACCTACCACTCGACGACCGCACATGCGGTCTCGCACCTGCGGAAAATGGGACAAGGGCCTGGGCTCGAATCTACGGGCAGGAGCCCGCACTTGTGGCTTCGCACCTGCGGGAAGGAGCCCGCACCTGCGAGAACTGGGAAACCCACCTGGGGATCGCACCTGCGAGGCTTGGACCACAGGAGAGGTCTCGCACCTGCGACTGGGCAACCGCACCTGCGGTTACACCAGATCAGGTGCACCTGCAACTGCTTCAGCTTGTTTTTGACCTCGTTTGGTGCTCGAGAGGCACCTGGGCCCACCCGAGCCCCCATCCAAATATACTGACAAGTTCCAAATAATAATACAGACTCGCTCGAACATTCGGAAAACCCGCAATAATGCTAAAACTCAAAATCACACCTCAAAACCCCTCGAACCAAACTTAGGAACTTTAAGTTTTCTTGACTTTGCTAACAATGTGCCGAACCAACCTATACTACTCGGAATGACACCAAATTTTGCAGGCAAGTCATAAATGACATAACGGAACTATTCCCAGTCTCGAAATTCCATTCGGACCTCGATAACACAAAAACACGTCCCAAACCACAATAGGAACTTAAGGAACTTTTATTTCAATATTGGGCGCCGAAACGCTCCCCGGTCATCCAAAACCCATTCCAAACATACGCCCAAGTCCGAAATCATCATATGAAGCTACCGGAACCATCGAAACTCGATTCTGAGGTCATTTACTAAAAATGTTGACCGAAGTCAAACTTGCCTTAAAGGCCAACCTAAAGGAACCAAGTCTTCCAATATTGCTCTAAACACTTCTCCCGGACCACCCGCCCCCGCAAGTCATAAATCACAATAAGCCTCTATGGGAATTTTCATTTAGGGGAACGGGGTCCGATAATGAAAAATGACCGGTCGGGTCGTTACACTAGTGTTACAGGTCTGGTTTTCTTATACGCGATCGCGTGGGAAGGTCCGTGATTGCATGGGCTTATTTTGGCTGTTGGGATTGTGTTCTATGCGTTTGCAAGTTTTGGTATGTGATCATGTAAGCTTGAGGAAGAACTGAATCGCAAATGCGTGGGCTAAGCTGCATTCGCAAAGAGGGAATGAGGTAGGAGCTGGTCACACACTTTGTTCTTTGCGATCGGGTGAAGAGGGGCGTGATCGTGTAGGTCTGAGGAGTCAGTGCTTCACGTTCGCGTGGAGCTTTACGGGTTCAAGTAGAGTTAATTCTTGGGCATCTTAGTGTCGTTCTTCGCGGTCACGAGGCATTTTCTGCGATCGCGATTGAGGACTTCTGGGCAGAATTTAAAGTCTCAAAAATGAGGAATTGAGTTTATTTCACAATTTTATTTTGGGAGCTCCGATTGAGGCGGTTCTTGGAGAGATTTTCAAGTGAATGATTGAGGTAAGTTATTCTAACTTGGTTTTGGTTAAATTACATGAATATATCCATGATTTCATGATTTAATTAGTGATTTGGGTTGAAAATTTTAGGAAAAATGGACAAAACTTCTTAGGCCGAATTTTCGGGTATTTGAGCTGGATTCTGGTATCATATTTGAGTAATTTTGGTATGGTTGGACTCGTGGTTGAATGTGTGTTTGGATTTTGTAACTTTTATCGGATTCCGATACATGGGTATGGGGGTTGACTTTCGAGTTGACTTATTAACTCTTGATTATGGACTTAGCATTTGCATATGGAATTGATTCATGTAGCTTGAATTGCTTGTATCAAATTATTTATGGCTAGAGTCGAGGAATTCTGAGGTCGATTCGCTAGGCAAGGGCTTATTGGAGTAGAGATTTGCATGGCTTGAGGTAAGTAACACTTCTAAACTTGGTTCTGAGGGTATGAAATCGCTGAAATTATGTGCTATGTGATTGATGTTGAGTTGACACGCATGCTAGGTGAAGGGCGTGTGGGTGTGCACCATAGTAATTGTGATTCAGTCGATTTCGTGGAATTTTATAGTCACCTTATCTAAATATCACTATCGTACTTTATGTGTTAGAGCATTTGAATTGTGATTTATGTTAAAAATCATGTCTAGGCTGTGTGTCGGTGCTATTGGGACCCACATTGGTCGTTCTTTGTTGTTGAGTTATTTGCTTAATTGTAGTTATATACTCAGTCTCATTCATCATTGCATATCATATCTCAGTCTCTGTTATCATGTATTTTCACATCATGTATCATTCGTTTGGGTTGCTTAGCGTGAGTGTTGTGAGCCCAAGAGACTGGAGAAATTGATGATCGAGTGAGGCTGTGGGCCTGTTTGAGAGTGATATTGATGGAATCGGGTTGGGCACTGAAGCGGGTACTATTTACATGATGGGATTGGGCTGCATGTCGCAACATGTATTATTGATTCACGATGGGCTCGGGTTGCGTGCCGCAATAGGATTTATTTGCGCTAGGGCTGGATCTGCCCCTCTGGAATCTGCACACCCACAGTGAGTGCAGTTGCTATTGAGTCATGATGGGATCGGGCTGCACGCCACAGCGAGTACCACACAGTGCTGAGTGATTGAATGTGATGAGTGAGAATTGAGATAGTCAGGTTGAGTACTGTGAGTGTGTGAGTACGTGCGGCTTCCATTATGTTCCGTCACATTCGATATGCATATTTTCATATAGATATAAAGATGTCATAATCCCCATATCATTCAAACTTGACATATTTTATTTGTTTGAGTTTAACTGTTAAACCTGAAAGCATGTCTACATTCCTATACTGGTACTTGTAGATTATGTGTTTCTTTAAGATATAATTGTCATATGTTCTGTAAATTTTCGTACTGTTAAATTCTGTATTTGGACTGTATTGTTCATACTTGTCACTGCTTTCAGTCCAAAGGTTAGACTTGTTACCTATTGAGTTGGTTGTACTCACACTACACCCTGCACTTCATGTGCAAATCCAGGTGTTTCCGGACATGGTGGCTGTTACTCTTGGAGTTTCGGTCGTTCAGAGAATGTAGAGGTAGCTGCCTTGGCGTCCGCAGACCTTCACTCTCCTCCCCTATCTCTCAGTTTTAATTATTCTATTATACTTTCTTAGACATTGTATCAAACTATGTTATAGTATAGATTTTCTTGTACTCAGTGACACCCGGGTTTTGTGAAATTCTGTATTGAGCTATGATGTTTTCATCCAGTTTTTATGAGACTTTTACTTACTTAAACTTATTTTCGTATATTTTAAATTTCAATATCTTGGTATGTGTGAGTTGTCGGCTTGCCTAGTATCATGATAGACGCCATCATGACACTTGCGATTTTGGGTTGTGACAATATATTTCAAAATATATGATCTCTAACTTGGAATTTAAACACAAGTAGTCATCCAAAGTGAACACGTAGAGCAGGGACCTCTCAGATCAAAACAAAGCAATAAGAGAAACCTTTTGTCAAATCCAGTCATACATTGTACATACGATCGTGTTCACGCTCGTTACCTCGAGTGCATATCGTTCACAAATACGGAACTAAGTCAAATCCTAAGGGGTAATTCTCCCGTACAAAAATAGGCAAGATGCTTACCTCATATTGCCCAAATCAACATTCAACACTCAAAAAATGTCTTTCCTTTAAAATTCGCCTTCGCTCAAATCTAACGAAAAACGACTTAATAATATCATCCAATGCAAGAGAAAGCAATTTCGACTAATAAAGTTAAGATCATTACACAATTTTTTAAAAGTCAATAACAGCCAACCTCAGGTCTGCCAGTCAAAACCCGAGTTAAATGGTAGATCTTGACTACCCATAGCCCCACGAGTCCAAATATGTTTTCGATTTTCAAATCCGAGTCCAATCCAACTCTTAAATATCAAATTTTTTTTTTTAAAATGTAGTAAAAAATTCCCAAAAATTTCTTTCAAATCCCTCGATTTATATGTCAAAATCCATAAGAAATGAAGTTAAAATATTCAAATTGAGTCAAAATCACTTACTCAATAGATAGATGTGAACATCCCATCCAAAAATCACTCCCACTAAGTCTAGGGCTCAAAATATGATAAAATGAGACTAGGTCCCACATTCCCATCCCTTAAACTAGCTGCAGATGTCGCATTATGACCAAGGTTCACAAATCCAACCTTTGCAAAAGCGAAAAAAGGCTCTCAAAAGAGAGCCCTAAAAGACCCAACAGTTTTCGCATTTGCGATAAAATTCTTGCAAATGTGAAGCCCCCTCCCTAGGAGAGCAGTTGCAAAAGCAACATACACGTTCGCAAAATCGAACATCTAAACAATCACAAATGTGATCCATTCCTCGCAAATGCGAGGTCCCTTCCCAGCAGTCCAAAGTCACAAAAGCGAGAATAATCTCGCAAATACGGGAATAGGAACACCAGCAAAAAATAAACCTCTCTCGAAACACTTTGGAACGCATCCGAAACTCGCTCAAGCCCTCGGGGCTCCACATCAAATATCCACACAAGTACATAAATATCAAATGAACTCGCTTGCGCACTCGTATCATCAAAATAACATATAAAATCGCGAATCAAACACCAAAACACATAGAAATCACCATGAAACTTAGGAATTTCTAAAACACAAATAAGCGTCTGATTCCGATCAAACCAACTCAGAATAATGCCAATATTTGCGTACAAGTCACAAATGAAAAAATGGACATATTCCAAGTTCCGAAACTAAAATCCAAACTCGACACCCACAAAGTCAACTCATGGTCAAACATAGGAAAATTCTAAACCTTCAAATTACCAACTTTCGTCAAAGTGTCAAATCAACCGAGGAACTTCCAAATACAATTCAGACCATACACCTAAGTCCAATATCACCATCCAAACCAAGACGAACCATCAAAACTCTGATCCGAGATCATATACGTAATAAGCCAAACTTGATTAACTATTCTAACCTTATACTTCCAAAATAAAAATTATTTTTCCAAATCAATCCCAAATCGCTCGAAAACTGAAACCGGCCATACATGAAAGTATTAATACACCATATGATGCTACTTGCATCCTCGAACCATCGAATAAAAAATGCAAATGATTAAAACGACCAGTCGGGTCGTGACACCATAGATGGATGATATTTGCTAAACTACTTGGATCAAGCAACACTCTTTTAACTCCAGTATCTAAAATACATTAAGTAATTACCAAGTCATCGTTGTATGGAAATATTAATCCATTTGCATCTTTATTATTGAATGTGAATATTCTCTCCATCTATGGTTTACCTGGTTTGTTTCTCATGTGTTATATAGGCTTTAGCCAGTTTATTTGTTGTTGCAAATGTTACCCCTTTAGTCTTTTCTCCCCTAGTAATGACATTTACCATCTTTTTTTTGGCGGTAGAGGTCTAGGTGGATCTTCGTTCTTCCTATTCTTCATGTAAGTCTGTTTATCTTTCTCACTGAAAAGCTCACTAAGATAACTCTTTTCAAGAGATAATCAACTTCATTTTGCAAAAGACGACAATATGTTTTTCTATGGCCATGTTCATTATGAAATTTGTACCAAAATTCCCGACTCTGTGAGATTTGATCTCATTTCCTTCGTCCATCTTACCTTTCCTCATCCCTCTTAAAACTACCATTGTGGAAGTACTTACAATAAAGTTGTAATCTTCCGGCTTCGACTTGAAGTGGTAATCCCTGAGTTTTAACGCATGTTGGCTCTAGCTTTAGATCGTGATCACATTAAGGTAGATCGATATATGGCTCATATTGATTTCTTAAACTTCTGCGATCAGATTTGTACCTCCTAGGAATTCCTTAAATTCATTCATTGAACCCGTTTCTAACATTTTATTGAACCACTGTATCCTTCTCTATTCGGAGCTTTGTACTATAGTGGTTATAATTATCGTTCCATGTAGTCGGAGGAACTTCTCGAAGACTTTCTTTTAACCTTCTTATAGCCTCTGCACTTCTTCCATTTAAATTTTTAGCGAAAGCCATTGGTGCCCAATATCAGGACGGAAGGAAAGAGCATCCTTTCCTTTAGAAACGATTCACGAATTTTCTGAGTAATTTTGTACATTCTTCTTGTATTTTAAAGATGTATTCCATTCATTTTTTTACCTTTTGTGCCCCGGAATGGGCTTTAATGAAAGCTTATACAAGTTCAGTAAATGAATTAATTAATTTTTTTGAGAGAAAGAATACCATGTTACCACTCCTTTACTGAGAGTTTTCCCAAATTACTTCACCAACACCGGCTCGATGTTTTACTTAGTCATGATGTTGGCTTTGAATCCTGTAGTGGATGCTATCACATGATTTCATGGACCTGAAGTGCCATCACGAATATCAAGAATTTTGAACGTCTTCGGGATTGGCAACAGCGCTGCACTAGGCTTCTACAGCTGCTGAGAATACTTACCTATGTACATACCTTTGATCTGTTCCTTGATCTGTTTTTGTAAGGTTAGAGTTAAATTTTATAAATCGAAATTACCAAGCATACCTGAACCACCTGCTCTTGAACTATTTGGTAACTCCCTAATTTCGGAATTTCCAAGTCTTGGATTGGGAGTTTCCATGACCAGATGAGCTCTTGGTTGCGGAGTTAAAGTTCCAATTGTCGCATTATCAGCCAAAGCCCTCACTTCCCTTACCTGATTGTTCCACTACTTCTACTGAGTGATATAGCTTTCCAATTCATCTTCTAGACCTTGTTGTTCCTCATCCCTGTTAGTATATCTAGCTAGTGAATTTCTCGTGAATGACATGGGGAGTTCTCGGGCGTACAATTTTGCGGAGCAAGTGGCATGTCCCTTGTCGTAGCACCTTAGCCTACCAGCTGACTAGTAGTATTAAATTGATCTATCTACTAGTTAGTAGGGTTAACTCTACACTTAATTTTTTTAGTAAATATAAATCAAAAATATTTTATTGAAACATAAGAGAAATCAGCTAAATTTTTGTCACGACCTGGAATTTCTACCTTCGAAACCGTGATGGCAACTAACATTTCACTTGATAGGAAAGCCAATGCTGGAAGATTCTTACTGCCAACTTTAGCCAATTTCTATAATAAGAACAATTAAGCTAAACAGAAGCTAAAGCTACTTTGCGGAATAACATAAAACTCATAATATCTGATACATTTAGGATCTGGAGTCACAACTCACGAGCTACTATGATACTACAAACAGAGTCTGAAAGGAAATACATTGTTCTAAAAGAAAAGAAAAAGTAAAACAATGTGACTAGGAAGAGACTCCAGGGTCTGCGACCGCCAGCAGATACCGTGGGTCTCCTGTCGAGCAAGTCCAGTTGCTAACCTCACGATCAGCTCGGGCCGGTACCAAAATCTGCACAAGAATTGCAGAGTGTAGTATGAGTACAAGCGACCCCATGAACTCGGTAAGTGTCGAGCCTAACCTCGACGAAGTAGTGACGAGGCTAAGGCGGGTCACTCACACTACAACATGTACGCAATATAAATAATATAGATCGAAAAGGAAATACAGAATGAAATAAAGCAGTCAATTGAAATTAATAGCTACAGCTTCAGGATAAGTCTGCGATGTTCAGAATTTACCAATACTTAAGTGCAAAAAGGAAATACTGTAAAACTATCACAGATTGGAGGAATATAAACATGCAGGTTCTTGTGGCGCGCAATCCGCAAGATCGATCCCACCGTACGTCACATAATCCTCCCTTATCTCCTCGTAACAACATTAACAACAAAGAGTATACATATAGGTTGTTGTGACGCGCAACCCGATCCCACCATATCACAATATCAGAAATATCATTCACCCTTATTCCACCAAAACAATCCACCCTTATTACACATGTTTTGGCGTGCAACCCGTTCCCACCGTACAGTATAGATTCACCATTATCCCACCTCATCATACCACCCTTATTTCACATGTTGCAGCGTGCAACCCGTTCACACCATATCAATATCAAGTACTCAATATGCACAATGAAACTTACAATTCAAATCACGAAAAATCCTTTACAATCCCTAAACACCAAATTGAAACAAATAGAAAACCTTGTACAACATGATAATCCGCATAATTAATACTACACAGCGAGACCAATTCAAAATTTACAATAAGAAGGTGAAAATAAACCAACTTGAGCAAATAATAGGAGATCATGGAACCATGAAAAGATCTAATATCATAAACAGGAGGAAGCAATGACTAACAGGTAGCAATTAGGCATGGGAATACATCTAGAGCATGTAAAATTTAAGACAGGGGAAAGAGATAATTTAAGAAAATTGGTAAAACAGGGAAACAGATAATTCGGCGGCACATAAGCACTCGTCACCTCGCATATACGCTACTCGCATGAAATTCAAATAACACATAGTATAAGGGTTCCTAATTCCCTCAAGTCAAGTTTAGATACAACACTTACCTCGCTCCAATAACCACTCAATGATCAGCCACAACTTTGCCTCTCAAACAACCCTCCGAACAATAGAATCTATCAAATTAGCAACCACACGATTCAATTTGAGCCTTAGGAACTACCCACAATTGCAAAGAATTCAAGTTAGGCCATTATTGAAAAAGTCAACAAAAGTAAACCCCGGGCCCGCTTGGTCCAATCTCAAAGTTTGAACCAAAACCCGATTACTGATTTACCCCTAAACCCGATTATGTAATTTATTTTGGAATCCGACCTCAATTTGAGGTCTAAATCCACAATTTACAAAAAAATCCTAATTCTACCCAAAATCCCAAATTTCCACCATGAAAACACAAGATTTTTGGTTGAAATCTATGGAAATGTAGTGAAAGATTTAAAGAAACTAGTTTAGAATCACTTACCAATGATTTGGGAAGAAAAATCCTTCGCAAAATCATCTTGTTTTGAAAATTTTGAAGAATGAGCAAAAATCCCGTCTAAGTCAAGTTTTGATCACTTGCAGATGTCGCATTTGTGACCTGGGGTTCGCATTAGCTCGCAAATGCGAATCCCGCAAATGCGAAGAATCCATCGCAATTTTGAAGACTCTCACGCCTGTGCAATCATCACATTTGCGATGATTTGTTCACAAGTGCAAACAATGACCTTCCGCAATTGTGACCAAATTGATTGCATATGCGATCAAGCCTGCCCCAACCCCACTTCGCAGAAGCAAAGAATTATTCGCAAATGCGAACTCTGGCCTCCCTGCAATTGCGACCTCAAGATCACAAATGCGAACTCATGCTAACCTAGGTGTTCTTCGCAGAAGCAAAGAATTATCCGCAAATGTGAACATTGATCTCGCAAATGCGAGATCAGAGGACAATTACCAGAAATTGCAGACACCAGCTGTGTTCTAAGTCCAAATTCACTCTGTAGCCTATATGAAACTTACCTGAACCCTCGGACTCAAAACCAACTATACACATAAGTCTAAAAACATCATACGAACTTGTTCACGCGATCAAATCGCCAAAAAAACACCTAGAACTATGAATTGAACACCAAATCAAATGAAATTTTCAAAAAAACTTTGAAACTTATGTTTTCACAACCGGACGTCTGAATCAACTCAGTTTCTCACTAAATTTGACATACAAGTCATAAATGTGGTATTGGACCTATACTGGGTTCCGAAAATAAAATACGGACCCGATATCCATGAAGTCAAACATTGGTCAACCATTTCAAATTCATTAAGCCTTTAACTTTCAAATTTTTACAAAGTGCGATAACTCGGGTTAGGGACTTCCGAATTCGACTCTGGGCATACGCCGAAGTCCCAAATCATGATATGGATCCACCAGGACTGTCGAAACACAAATTCGGATCCGTTTGCTCAAAACGTTGACCGAGCTCAGCTCAAGTGGATTTCAAGGAAAAATTTTATATTTTTCTCAGTTTTTAACATAAAAGCTTTCCGGGAAGACGCCTAGACTGCACACACAAATCGATGAAGGCTAAAATGAGGTGTTTAAGGCTTCAAAACACATAATTGGGTTCTAAAACATAAGATGACCTATCGGGTCATCACAATTTTTGAGTAGAAAAAGGAACGATTGTTAAGGCCCCGTGGTGGGCACCAAACTGTTTAACTTAAAACTAGTCTAATAGATCAAATTAATTAATATTGAAAATGATTCAACCAATTTGAACCGTTCACATTATAATAGTAGTAGCGTAAAGGTCGTAAGTCGTGGGGTTTATATTTTAGGGCACGAAAAATCAATTTGAGATACTTTCTCATATGTGAATGATATAAAATATTGGAAATAGTGAATAAATAAATTCAATAATAATTAAGCAAAAGTAAAGAGAATTCTCATTGATCAAAGTAGCTCTTCTTGTGTATCTCTTTTTGCTTGACTTGCCAAAAATATAATATTATGATTAGAGAGTAAAAGGATAATTTTCCAGATGGAAGTCAAATGAAGGGAGAGAGGGATTTAAACAACGGAAAAGGCTTAAAAATGCCACTCAATTTTCAGAAATGGTCTATCCATGTCATCCGTTAAAAAAATGCCCATTTCATGCCATTGTCGTTATACATTTGACTCACCTATGCCATTATTGAACTAACGACACAATTTTATTTTATTTTAATTCTTTTTTTAAAATTGACAGTGAGTGGCCATAGGTGAGCCAAAGGTGTAACGACTGTGGCATGAAATGAACATTTTTTTAACGGATGACATGAATAGACCATTTCTAAAAATTAAGTGATATTTTTAGACTTTTTCCGTTTAAACAATAAAACTATTCGTAACCGCTCCCCTAATTAATATCTTTCTCACCCTTTACACTCTAATTATTTTTTTACCCCCTACGCTAAGAGTATGCAACTGAGTAGGGTACTAAATCCCATTTTATTCGGGGTTGATTGATTCTCTTCTTGTCTATATCCACGAGATATTCTTCGTGTTGGCTCATGAATGATTTGTTACGAGTGATTCCGGTACAAATAGTTATGATGCCATTATTACCGACACCGGTTAACCCTCAACTTTGACTGATGTCATAGTTCAACTTCTCTATGATCCTCTAATATTTTTGACACGTGTTGAGACACAATTAGTCAACATGATAAGTCTATTTTTTACCAATATATTCCTATAATCACATCCCTAAGTATACTCCAGTTAACGAGAGTCTATTACTCCATACTTATCTTACCTTAAGCTTTATCAAGAAAGCATACACAAGTTTATGGGATGAAGATTTCCTGTTATTGAATATATGAATGTGCCCCAAGTAAGAACAACTTGATTTACTTGATACTTGTTTAACTTCCACAAGAAATCATAGTGCATATATGTTCAGGTTTCCAAAAAAAAAAATTACCACCAAGATTTGCTTCACTTGGACTGTTGGACATGCAGTATCGTTCAGCAAGTCCTAAGCTCTCAAAAAGATGCATGATACTAGTGTGTCCAGAGAAGTTCCTAAATGTCTGATCAAGAAAATATAAAATAAAGAGTTTCGAATGGATCTACTATTGAAAATATTCCGCCACATACATTCTAATAAATCAAAGAATAGATAGAGGTCTTAGGTCTTAGGATAAGTTTAGGACTGAAAGGCAGGCTGTCATAGAGTCCATGCTCTGTGGACCGTTAAACAATCAGGTAAGCTCCTGTAAAAAGAAAAATCATAAATTGTCCTGTGGCAAATGATTTTCTTAATTTATCTATAGGGAATTTGGTTTTCTGATGCTATCTCTCAGACTAAAAGGCATAAACTAGAAGAAAAATCAAAAAGAAATTTTCTAAGAAATAATGCTAAAAAGATACGTGTCACGACTCAAAATTCAACTAGTCGTGATGACACCTAACCTAACCCGCTAGGTAAGTCAATTAACAATAAAACACAATATAAAGATAATGATAAGAGCTAAAAAATGAAATAACAGAATTTTATACAATTCCCTAAGTACTGGTAGTACAAATCATGAGTTTCTAAGACTTAGAGTTTACAAAGCTAGTATGAAATAAATACATCATCTGTTCGAAACGTACATAAACAGATTTATAAATCTAAAACTACCAAGATCAATAGGCAGCTATAACCGGAATGAAAGTATATCTTCCATGCCATCTCCCACCACTCGCAGCAACAATAGCTCAAAAATCTGCACACAAGGTGCAAAAGTGTAGTATGAGTACAACCGACCACATACACTTAATAAGTAACAAACTTAACCTTAAGTTGAAAGCACTGACGGGCATGGACAATGATCAGAGTCCAACACCAATAGGCAAGAATAACTCGTAACAATATGGTAAAAGCATCACAAGTAATAACTCAAAGATATGATGCTCAGCTCGTTCACAGTTACGGAAAAATAGATATGTTTTCAGGTTTAACATTAAAACCCAAATCTTTCATTGAAATCACAAAAATATGAGTAAATCAGAAAATTGTGATTTTTTCCAAAAACTTTCAACAACAGATAAGATATTTCATTCTCAGATGGCATGATAAAAGTACATCTCTATGCCTACATGTCAATGTACATGTGAAATCATGGATTCCACAAAACTGTGTAGCATGAGAAAATACATCTCTATGCCTGTATGTTAAGTATGAATGTCAAATGCAATGCATCACATTGATGAACTCATGTACTCACACTTTCAGAGTACTCAATCACAGTGTCTCACACTCCCACTCATCATGCTCAATCACTCAGCACACTCAGTCACTCAGCATTGTACGGTACCTTTGCTCACTCCTGGTATGTCAGTGTCACGACCCAAATTCTATTAAGATCGTGATGGCACCAGACACCATCATCAGGCAAGCCAATCATTATTAGTTGAAATAAATTCCCGTTTTATCATTTTTGAAATCATTACCTTTAACTTATTACGTAATAACTAAACATAAATCCTTTAAGTAAATACGACAGTTTAATATTCTATTTTTATAAAATACATCCCATACACATCCCAGAACCCAGCGTCACAAGTGCATGAGTGAATTCTAAGAACAAATACTATAAAGCTTGTCCGAAATACAAATTGGACAATGAATTTAAAATGAAAATAAATACAATATGAGGGAGACTCTGTCAGCTGCGGATCGCCTCCGGATGATGCAGCTCGCCTAAGTCTCTAAACCAGCCGCTTTGCTATAAAAGTACTTGTGCAATAAAAATGCACAGCAAGTGTAGCATGAGTACGAAAATAATGTGTACTTAGTAAGTATCCCGCCTAACCTCAGAGAGGTAGTGACGAGAGGCCGATTTGACACTTGCTAAAGGTCAATTTAGTATAATCAAGTAGGACACTGAGCATGTATGACATAGGATATTTATTAAAAATCAGGAATAAAGAATATCAACTCCTTCCACATTTAACATTTTAAATCTTCGTCATTTCATTTGACAATTTAAATCATAATCAGGGGTAATAAACACCAGACTTTTTCACATTTTACACATCAATACTTCTTATTTTTAACTGGCAACTAAGAATTTTCTTTGGCCGATAAACATGTATAAATCACAGGAAATACACAACAATTATAATGCGCAAACAAAGTGCCGAGGGTCGAACGGCGCGGACCAACAATAATAAACGGTGCACTGCCGAGGGTCGAACGGCTCGAACCATAGATGCATCTATCTGCCCCGTTCGCAAATCGATCATGCGACGTGGTTATACATAAATACAGGGTTATCCTGCTCGCGAATCATACATGCGACTCAGACACCCATAGATACACATAGTCACACAATAAGTCCACATTTTTATCAAGAAAGCAGTTACCTAGGAAAGTGGTAAAATTCTTCTTAAAGGAACACGAAAAATGGAATTTAAATATTTGTTTTGAAACTCATTTGCCAAGTTCAATAATATTCAATAATATAACCTTATCAGGAATACAATTATCCACGGAGGGATCAATTCTCTTTTTTAATGATTAAGAAAGGTACACTCTAGTCTTCTTAGGAACTAAATTACCGATTCAATAGCATTAACAGTCTAATATTATTGGCAGGATCACATGTACAACACGTAAGGCATGCTAGTGGGTCCTAGACTACCCGGACATGGCATAATAGTAGCTACGCACGGACTCCCATCACCTCGTGCATACGTAGCCCCCGCAGATAATAGCACATATTTAATTAGTTCACCTAGGGGGACAATTCCCCCTCACAAAGTTAGAAATGAGACTTACCTTGCTCCGAAATTCTATAACCGGCTTCCAAGCCCTTACGACGACTCCAATGGATGCACAACGCCCCAAAACTACCAAATAACGGGCAAAGCAATGAAAATTCACTCTAATACTCGTAACAAATTCAAATTATATAATTTCCCAACTCCGCTCAGTGAATTGACCAAAATTCCCTCGGGCCCACGTGCCCAAAATCCGAAATTTCTCGAAGATAAACTCTACCCATAGCCTTACTAGCTCAAATATACAATTTACTCTAAATCTCATGCTCAAATTTGTGGTAGAAATCCAAAATAATTTCTCTAGGTTTTCTTCAAAATTCTCAATTTTCCACAATCTTTCATGTTCAAATCCATGCATATACCTTGTATTTAACTTGAGATGAGTTGGAATAACTTACCTTGATGATTCTTGACGAAAACCCCTCCTTGAAGCTCCCCACAATCGCCCATGCCAAGTGAAATAATGAAGAAATGGCAAAGAATTCCCGTTTTAAAAACAATCTGCCCAACCTCATTTCCGCACCTGCGATCCTCATCTCGCACCTGCGATTCCATAGGTGCGCCCAAACTCCCACACCTGCGGCTTCCTCAGCTCCATCCAAAACTCGCACCTGCGCCCCCATTGTCCGCATATGCGCCTTCGCAGGTGCGGAAATTACATCGCACCTGCGCTCCCAGCCAAGAAAACAATTCTCGCACATGCGGTGCCAAATCCGCACCTGCGGCTCCGCACCTGGTGCCAAGTCCTCGCAGGTGCGGTCACACCAGATGACAGCAATCTCAGCACTTCTTCAAACACCAAGCTTGATCCGTTAACCACCTGGAATCCACCCGAGGTCCCCGGGACCCCGTCCAATTACACCAACCTATTGCAAAACATAATTCGGACTTGCTCGAGGACTCAAATAACATCAAACAACGCCAAAATCACGAATCGCACTAAAATTCAAACTTCATGAACATGAAATTTCAAACTTCCACATCTGATGCCAAAACCTATCAAATCACGTCCGATTGACCCCAAATTTTGCACACAAGTCATATTCGACATTACGGACGTACTCCAACTTCCGGAATCGCATTCCGACCTCGATATTAAAATTTCCACTTCCGATCGGATTTCTCTAAAACCTTCAAATTTGTATATTTAGCCAAATTACTTCAAAATAACCTACGGACATCTGAATTCACTTCCGATCGCGCTCCCAACTCCAGAATCACCATACAGAGCTATTCCCAGGCTCTTCCCAAATGGACATCAATAACACTGAAATACGCTTCAAGCCAAACTTAGGAAATTTTCTTCAGAATGCTAACATCCACAATATACGCCGAAATGCTCCCGGGTTATCCAAAGCCCGATCCGGACATATGCCAAGTCCAAAATCATTATACAAACCTGTAGGAACCTTTATCCTGATTCGGAGGTCGTTTACTCAAAATTCCAATCTTAGTCAATTTCTCCAACTTAAGGCTTCTTAAATGAGAATTTTCTTTCCAAATCAACTCTGAACTTCCTGAAATTCAACTCCGACCACACCTACAAGTCATAATACCTGAAATGGAGCTGCTCACGACGTCAAACCGCTGAACGACGCGCTAGAGCTCAAAACGACCGATCGTTTTAAGCTCTAGCACGTCGTTCAATGGTTTGAAGTCATGAGAAGGTCCATTTAAGGTATTATGACTCGTAGGTATGGCCGGACTTGAATTTCGGGAAGTTCAGAGTCAAATTGGAAAGAAAATTCTCATTTCGGAAGCCTTAAGTTGGAAGAATCAACTAAGATTGGAATTTGAGTAAACGACCTCCGAATCAGGATTTGAAGGTTCCTGCAGGTTCGTACGATGATTTTGGACTTGGGCGTATGTCCGGATCAGGTTTTGGATAACTCGGGAGTATTTCGATGCATATTGTAGAAGTCAGCATTTTTGAAGAAATTTCTTAAGTTTGGCCTGAAGCGCATTTTAGTGATGTTGATGTCCGTTTGGGATTTCAAGTCTGGGAATAGCTTTTTATGGTGATTGAGGAGTTGGGAGCGTGATCGAAAATGAATTTGGATGTCCATAGGTCATTTTGGAGTCATTTGGCTAAAGATAGAAATTTGAAGGTTTTTGAGAAATTCGACCGGAAGTGGAAATTTTGATATCGGGGTCAGAATGAGATTCCAGAAGTTGGAGCACTTCCGTAATGTCGAATATGACTTGTGTGCAAATTTTGAGGTCAATCGGACGTGATTTGATAGGTTTCGGCATCGAATGTGGAAGTTTGAAAGTTCTAAGTTCATTAAGCTTGAATCGGGCTGCGATTCGTGATTTTGGCGTTGTTTGATGTGATTTCGAGGCTCGACTAAGTTTGAATGAGGTATTGGGTCTGGTTGGTAGTTTTGGTTGAGGTCTTGGAGGCCTCGGGCGTGTTTCGGATGCTCAACGGGTCGATTTTTGCCTTGAGAGGGCTGCTGGTTTTCTGGTGTGAGTGCAGCAGGTATTTACTCTATGCGATCGCATAGAGTGGGGGTGCGATCGCATAGAAGGATTTGGAGGCTGCTTGGATTTGGCCTGTGCGATCGCGGGTAGTTGTTTGCGATCGCATAGAAGGATTTGTGAAGGCTGCTGGATTGTCCTGTGCGATCGGAGGGTCTGGTGCGCGAACGCATAGAGGAAAAGGGAGATGGGGGCCTGGGGGCCCTTTAGACTATGCAAATGCGGGTAGGGGACCGCGATAGCGGAGTGTTGTCTCGAGGAAGCTCTGCGTACGCGCTCGTGGGTATGCAAACGCAGAGAGTTATTGGGGCCTGGGCAGATTGCTTTATAGGCGAAATTTGTGGCCATTTCTTCATTTTTTCCTTGCTTTGGTCGATTTTGGAGGAGCTTCAAGAGAGAATTTCTTCATGCAATGTATAGGTAAGTAAATTCCTCTCGTTTTTAAGTTAAATACAAGATTATATGCATGAATTAGACATAGAAATTGGTTGGAAATTGGGAAATCTTAAAGGAACCTAGAAAATGGTAATTTGGATTTTTAGCCACGAATTTGAGCATGGAATTTAGAGTAAATTGTATATTTGAACTAGTAAAGCTATGGGTAGAATGTATCTTCGAGAAATTTTGAATTCCGGGCCCGAGGGCATTTTGGTCATTTCACTAAGCGGGGTTGGGAAGTTATATAATTTGGAATTGTTGCAAATATTAGAGTATATTTTCATTGGTTTGTCGTTGTTTGGATAGTTTCGGAGCATTGTGCGACGTTTGGAGTCATCGGAAGGGCTTGGAGGCCGGTTATGGAATTTCGAAGCGAGGTAAGTCTCCTTTCTAACTTTGTGAGGGAGAATTGTCCCCCTAGGTGAATTAATTAAGTATATGCTATTATCTTCGGGGGCTACGTACGTACAAGGTGACGGGAGTCCGTGCGTAGCTACTATTATGCCATGTCCGGGTAGTCTAGGACCCACTAGCATGCGTTATGTGTTGTACTAGTGATCCTTCCTGTATTACTTGACCACTAATATAATCGAAATTGTAATTTGATACCTAAAGAAGACTAGAATTCATTTTCTTAATCAGCTGAAAAGAGAATTGTTTTCCTCCGTGGTTAATCGTATATTTGATAAAGTGATATTAATGAATATTATAGGACTTGGCAAATAAATTTCGAAAAATAAAAGGATTTAAACACTATTTTTATGGGTTTTTAAAAGAGAAATCTGTCATTTACTTGAGTATTGGTTTTCCCGACGTATTCAAGGGGGACTGTTGATTGTGCCTGACTGCATGTGACCGCTTCGCAATTTACATTCCGCGAGCGGAGTTTTATTTCCCCCACTCCCATGGGAGCGGGCCGTACGCCACGGCGGATTGAAAGATGCACTTTTGGTACGGGCAGTTCGATCCTCGGCAGTGCATAGACATGTGTATTTTATTAAGAGATGCACTTTTGGTACGGGCCGTTCGATCCTCGGCAGTGCATAGACATGGGTATTTTATTAAGAGATGCACTTTTGGTACGGGCCGTTCGATCCTCGGCAGTGCATAGACATGAGTATGTTATTGAGAGTTGCATTTTTGGTATGGGACGTTCGATCCTCGGCAGTGCACATATATGATTATTATGATGGCTGGTTGTCCTTATCCCGTATGCGCATGCTAAATTGTTAAATGTTTTTCATGGATTTTTAATAGTGACAAGATATTTGGCGGAAAACAGAGAGGAAATTGTTTATTCAAAATATTTGGGGGAAAATGAGGAAGTGGTAACTGTTTGTTATTTCCAGTATTTACTTGGATTTCAGTGCCTTATATATATTGCTGCTTTACTACCCCTACATGCCTACCGTGTTCAACATATGCTGTTAATTAATTTGCTGGCCCTTAGTGAGTGTCTAATTCGACATCTCGTCACTACCTCTCTGAGGTTAGGCGGGCGACTTACTGAGTACACGTTGTTTTTGTACTCATGCTACATTTGCTGTTCATTTTTATTGCTCAGGTACCTCCATAGTTACATGGATGGTTGGAGACTTAGGCGAGCTGCACCATCCGGAGGCGATCCACAGTTGACAGAGTCTCCCCCGTACTGTATTTATTTTTATTTTAAATTTCCTTGTCCAATTTGTATTTCGGACAGGCTTTGTGATGATTGTATAAATTCTTAGAAATCGCTCATGTACTTGTGACAAAGGGTTCTGGGATGTGTTGGGATATATTTGCTAAAGTGTAATATTTAAACTATTGTTTTACTTGACATATTTTATTTAGTTAATATTTAATAAAGTGAAAAGAAATGCATGTTTTTTCATAAATGTTAAAACAGGAAAATTATTTCAATTGATTAATGATTGGCTTTCCTGACAATGATGTCCGGTGCCATCACGACCTTATGGATTTTGGGTCGTGACAACATGGTATCAGAGTACTAGGTTCCCTTAGGTCTCACGAGTCATGATCAAGTCTAGTAGAGTCTTGCGGATTGGTACGGAGACGTCTGTACTTATCTTCGAGAGGCTACAGGGCTGTTAGGAGTACTTCCCTTCTTGACTCCTCATCGTGCGATTCGATTACCTTAAGGCTTATGCCTAAGTTTATTCCTACTCAATATTACGCGTCGCGAAGCGCTTGCTATGAATCAGGAAATTGAGGAATTGAATGGTGCTACGGATGTAATTCGAGATGTTTCCATATGTAATTGGTTGGGTTGTTATTATGGCCCTGCAAAGGAATAATATGTTGTTTCAGCTCAGTACTTGTGTTTCTGAGAGCCTTAAGGTTGTGCTCAGGTAGTGATGATGCTTGTGATTGGTTGTCGCGTGATGTCGTTATGATGATAGAATGCTTGCCCGTATGTTGGGGGTGGTGAATGGTTTGAAGGGAGGTCTTCTCAGAGTTTTATTTCGAGATTTCGGTATTTTTGTTCCGGCAGGGGTAAGTCATTTGGATTATGAATGGTCCGGTTGGGGTTGATAAAGTAGTAAGACTTGGTGTCTTCAAGTGAAGTGGGATATGCACCTGTGACGTGAAGTCGTCGTCATTGATCAAATAGAATGTGTTAAATGGTCGGTGCTATGGTTTCTTCGGTTGCGTGGGGTCAGAGTATTGAGAAGAAGTATTGAAGAATGCGGTTGGCAGAGATTGATCCTGAAGTGAGGCTAGGCGGTGGTTCCATTTCTAGGAGGCCAGGTGTAAGAAGCGGAGGTCGAGCAGTCGCAAAGTGGGGGAGCGACAACATAGCTTGGAATTTGAAGATATTGTCACGCATCTAATGGATGTCCATGAGGAGCGGACGGACTAGTAAAGTTGTTAAATGAAGCAGGGCGTAGGATGGAGTATTGAAGTCGCAGAGAGCGTGCATTTCAGCGTCATTGGAAGGTGTCCACGGGTGATTTCCACAGGTGGGTTATCTCCTGTGACTGAGTTAGCGGTGGCATTTAGCATGTCGCTATGAGAGGTTCTATTGGCTATTCGGTAGGAGGCAGAATGTGTGAATGATGCTAGAGAATTTGAGCATTTAGGGAGTGCTAGCGATAGAATTTGGAGGAATTGGACGGATTGGTTGAGCAAGATCGTGTTATCAAAGGAGAAAGGATCTCGGCAGGGTCTAGAGTGGTGCAAGGAGTAGCTTCGGGCTAAGTGGGGGAGTCCCACCATCTACAGTTGGGTTGCAGGATCGTGTTATCATAGGGTTGCGGATTGTCGGCATGTTGGCAAGTTATTACAGCTAAGGGAAAGGAGTAAGATGGTGATTGTGCGTGGAATTTGATGAATGTGTGAAAGAGTTGGCCCTGTCGGATCAGGGTTAGGCTTTGGAAGATTCAGAATTTATGCTTAAGGCATGGGCGAGTTGTAAGGATAGTGACTCAGTCACGTGCTTCAAGGGAAAGGGAGTTCATGTGCTAGAAGAGCCTTGGAGTTGATTGTATGCGGGGCCAGCCAGAGTGGGTGACTCTCAATAGCAGTCCTAGTGAGTTCAACAGTTAAGAATGTGGCGTTTAAGGGTTCCAGACAGCAGTATGATCGAGAATCGAGCTTTTGCGGGTAATTTTTGAGAAAAAAAAGGATGGTTGGAATGTTCTATGATGTGTTTCAGCATGCATGATAGTATTGGAGGAGTGAGAGAAATAAACTCCGGATTGTAGAAAGATTATCAGGAGGGTATGAGACGGATTGCGGGATTTAGGTAGCATAGTCTCGTGAATTAAGGTCACTCGGGATGAGTGAGAGTTGAGTTTGCTATGAGTTGAAGGAAGTTGCTATTATTCCTGAAGCAATTGAAGATGATTAAAAGAAGATAGATTGATTAGCCATGGTTGAAATGGCACATTTACGACAATGATCAGTTCCTTCGGTGTAATTAAGTTATGCATGTGGTTTGTACCGGTGTGTGCGGGTCTTGTCGGCCGTCGTAATGGATTTCATGTGGGAGCATTTGAGTGCTATGGCATGTCAGGTGTAGGCGGATCCCGGAAGGGTTATGGTGGTATAAGCTACTACTTAAGGATTTGCATGTTAGGGGATTGTGGGAATTCACTCGTGTGTTGAAATGGCACTCCTAAATTGAGTTAAGTAAAAGGTTTCTATATGATGAGGTGTTCACCCTATTGGTGGTTCAGAAGTTGTGATGGAATTCTTGCGCTACCTCATATTGGCATGTTAGGTACGGTAAGCAGTATGTAACTGGGAGTAAGAATCGAGATTGCGATTTAGTGTTGATAAGGATGTCATGAGCACGGAAGAGCAAGAAGGAGGGATTTGGAAGTTCAGAGTAAGCTGGTGTTATCTTCAGTGTCACCTGAGATTGATATCCGGTGGAAGAGGCTTTGTACCCTGGTCATGGGTTCTTGATGTGTCTTGTTGCCTTGTGTGGAAGGTCGTGGAAGCATGACCGCGAAAAGATTGTATAAGTGTGACATGTAGTCACTTGAAGGATTGAAGATATGGACTGAGTATAAGGAAGTGCAATATTGTTTATTTGAGAATTTATGTCTGGAGGGCGTTCGGTTCAGTTGATTGTGGATTATGGGGTGTTTGTCCCGGTGATGATGGTTGTTCTCGTATATTATGAGAGAAAGTGGGTTAATATGGACCCAGGTAAAAGCTATTAGCTTACTTTGGTGCGAGAAAGGTAGACTCGATGCTTGAGGATGGATTTAAATATGATTATGGACTTCATGTGAGGAAGATATGTTCATTTCAGTATAGCGCTCCTCAAGGAGGGGTGTTGGGATATTAGGTGTTGTTCCGTCTTCGTCAAATTCATGCGATACTGTGATTTGTGCCGTGTGAGTTGTGAAACGGCTTGCTAATTTCTTGTGTGTTGAGGCCCCGCGTAGTAGGGATGTTATGAGAGCAGGATAGCTCTTGAGATACAGAGTGTGTGTGTGTCTATATATATATATATATATATATATATATATATATCGCACCTTAGTTGTGCTTGAGTTTTGTAGCATGCGGCTTTATTAGTCTCCCCAGGATGGTATTATGCACTTAGCGTGCTTAGGATCGTTATTCAATAATTTGTGATAGTGAGCAAATCAGCCCCATATATATATCTTCTTATGTAAATTTTATGTGTGGATCGGGTGGCACGTCGCCACGGGCATGTTTTTAGATCGGGTTGCATGCCACAACAGTGTGATGATGAATAAGGTTCCTGTATTTATTTTCTTATGTTTTACTTACTATTTTCTGAGAAAATCTCATACTAGTTGCGTGAGTTGAATAGTCCCTTCCTGAGTCATTTCTTATCTATCATGTTCCAGTTATGGCCTATCAGCGCGATGTGGTATCATGTGAGGCTGTTGGTCATGTTTGGGGTGATTTGTTATCTCAGAAGTTCACACTGGGTGATACGAGATTATCGGATCAAGGATCGGTGCGATAAGGTTAAGTGAAGTGTATATTAAAGAACAAATACCATTATTCAGGTTCATAATGAAGTGATTATTCTAGTCAAGATGAGGTATTCAAGGATTTGTTAACTCTGCAGTTGTGTATGAATTTCTGCACATTTCCTTTGTTGTGGTGGTATCATCAGCATTATAGCAGGATGTATGTATATTTGTATGAGGTGCATCGGGAGCATCAAATTCGTAGAATTCTGGCTATTAAGGTTCAGGGAGCGTCATTGTGGTCAGATGATGGATTATGTGGTGTATGGTGCCGATTCAGCAAAGATACGCAGTTGGGTTCTGGTGCCTCGTGTGGTAGTTGATACGGTGTGCATATATTTGAACTAGGCCTGGCAGAGAAATTTTAGGTGTTTGAATGAATTCTGAGCTTATTATATCGATAAAAGAATAAATCTTCAGATTTGATCAAGCTAATGTACTCAACTGGGTTGTAGTAGCACGGGCAGGTGCTCGAGGTGTTAAACAATGATTCCAGATAACCCCAGAGCAGCTCTTGGCACATTCGAGGACGAACGTCGGTTTAAGTGGGGGAAAATGTAACGACCCGACCGGTCGTTTTGAGCTCTAGCGCGTCGTTCAGCGGTTTGAAGTCGTGAGCAGATCCATTTCAGGTATTATGACTTGTAGGTGTGGTCGGAATTGAATTTTGGGAAGCTTACAGTTAATTTGGAAAGAAAATTCTCATTTCAGAAGCCTTAAGTTGGAAGAATCAACTAAGATTGAAATTTTGAGTAAACGACCTCCGAATCAGGATTTGAAGGCTCCTGCAGGTTTGTATTATGATTTCGGACTTGGGGTATGTCGGGATCGGGTTTTGTATTACCCCGGAGCATTTCGATGCATATTGTGGAAGTCAACATTTTTGAAAAAATTTCCTAAGCTTGGCCTGAAGCGCATTTCAGTGATGTTGATGTCCGTTTGGGTTCCGAGTCTGGGAATAGCTTCATATGGTGATTTTGGAGTTGGGAGCGCGATCGGAAGTGAATTTTCATGTCCGTAGGTCATTTTGGAGTCATTTGGCTAAAGATAGAAATTTAAAGGTTTTTGAGAAATCCGACCGGAAGTGGAAATTTTGATATCGGGGTCGGAATGCGATTCCGGAAGTTGAAGCAGTTCCGTAATGTCGAATAAGACTTGTGTGCAAAATTTGAGGTCAATCAGACGTGATTTGATAGGTTTCGGCATCGAATGTGGAAGTTTGAAAGTTCTAAGTTCATTAAGCTTGAATCGGGCAGCGATTCGTGATTTTGGCGTTGTTTGATGTGATTTCGAGGCTCGACTAAGTTTGAATGAGGTATTGCGTCTAGTTGGTAGTTTTGGTTGACGTCTCGGGGGACTTGGGCGTGTTTCGGATGCTCAACGGGTCGATTTTTGCCTTGAGAGGGTTGCTAGTTTTCTGGTGTCAGTGCAACAGGTATTTACTCTATGCGATCGCGTGAGTGGGCGTGCGATCGCATAGAAGGATTTGGAGGCTGCTTGGATTTGGCTTGTGCGATCGCGGGAAGTTGTTTGGGATCGCATAGAAGGATTTGTGAAGGCTGCTAGATTGTCCTATGCGATCACAGGGTCTGGTGTGCGAACGCATAGAGGAAAAGGGAGTTGGGGGCCTGGGGGCCCTTTGGCCTATGCGAACGCGGGTAGGGGACCGCGATCGCGATCGCGGAGTGTTAGCTCGAGTAAGCTCTGTGAACGCGCTCGTAGGTATGCGAATGCAGAGAGTAATTGGGGCCTGGGCAAATTGGTTTATAGGCGAAATTTGTGGCTATTTTTTCATTTCTTCCTTGCTTTGGTCAATTTTGGAGGAGCCTCAAGAGAGGATTTCTTCATGCAATGTCTAGGTAAGTAAATTCCTCCCGTTTTAAATTTAAATACAAGATTATATGCATGAATTAGACATGGAAATTGTTAGGAAATTGGGAAATCTTAAAGGAACCTAGAAAATGGTAATTTGGATTTTTAGCCACGAATATGAGCATGGAATTTTGAGTAAATTGTTTATTTGAACTAGTAAAGCTATGGGTAGAATGTATCTTCGAGAAATTTCGGATTCCGGGCATGTGGGCCCGAGGGCATTTTGGTCATTTCACTAAGCGGGGTTAGGACGTTATATAATTTGGAATTGTTGCCAATATTAGACTATATTTTCATTGGTTTGTCGTTGTTTGGATAGTTTCGGAGCGTTGTGCGACGTTTGGAGTCATCGGAAGGGCTTGGAGGCCGGTTATGGAATTTCGGAGCGAGGTAAGTCTCCTTTCTAACATTGTGAGGGGGAATTGTCCCCCTAGGTGAATTAATTAAGTATATGCTATTATCTTCGGTGGCTATGTATGTACGAAGTGACGGGAGTTCGTGCGTAGCTACTATTATGCCATGTCCGGGTAGCCTAGGACCCACTAGCATGCCTTATGTGTTGTACTCGTGATCCTGCTTGTATTACTTGACCGCTAATATAATCGAAATCGTAATTTGATACCTAAAGAAGACTAGAATTCATTTTCTTAATCAGCTGGAAAGAGAATTATTTTCCTCCGTGGTTAATCGTATGCTTGATAAAGTGATATTATTGAATATTATTAGACTTGGCAAATAAATTTCGAAAAAAAAGGATTTAAACACTATTTTTATGGTTTTTTAAAGGAGAAATCTGTCATTTACTTGAGTATTTATTTTCCCGACGTATTCGGGGTGGACTGTTGATTCTGCCTGACTGCATGTGACCGCTTCACAATTTACATTCCGCGAGCAGAGTGTTATTTCTCCACGGCGGATTGAAAGATGCACTTTTGGTACGGGCCGTTCGATCCTCGGCAGTGCATAGACATGAGTATTTTATTGAGAGATGCACTTTTGGTACGGGTCGTTCGATCCTCGGTAGTGCATAGACATGGGTATTTTATTGAGATATGCACTTTTGGTACGGGCCGTTCGATCCTCGGCAGTGCATAGACATGAATATGTTATTGAGAGGTGCACTTTTGGTACTGGTCGTTCGATCCTCGACAGTGCACAGTGATGATTATTATGACGGCTCAGGCCGGTTGTCCTTATCCCGTATGTGCATGCTAAATTGTTAAATGTTTTTCATGGATTTTTAAAAGTGACAAGATATTTTGGGGGAAAACAGAGAGGAAATTGTTTATTTAAAATATTTGGGTGAAAAATGAGGAAATGGTAACTGTTTGTTATTTCTAGTATTTACTTGGATTTCAGTGCCTTATATATATTGTTGTGCCTTATATATATTGCTGCTTTACTACCCCTACATGCCTACCGTGTTCCTCATATGTTGTTAATTAATTTGCTGGCATTTAGTGAGTGTTTAATTCGACCTCTCGTCACTACCTCTCTGAGGTTAGGCGGGCGACTTACTAAGTACACGTTGTTTTTGTACTCATGCTACACTTGCTGTGCATTTTTATTGCACATGTACCCTCATAGTTACATGGCTGGTTGGAGACTTAGGCGAGCTGCACCATTCGGAGGCGATCTGCAGCTGACAGAGTCTCCCCCGTACTGTATTTATTTTTATTTTTAATTTTCTTGTCCAATTTGTATTTCGGACAGGCTTTGTGATGATTGTATAAATTCTTAGAAATCACTCATGTACTTGTGACACCGGGTTCTGGGATGTGTTGGGACATATTTGCTAAAGTGTAATATTTAAACTATTGCTTTACTTGACAGATTTTATTTATTTAATATGTAATAAAGTGAAAGGAAATGCTTTTTTTTCATAAATGTTAAAACAGGAAAATTATTTCAATTGATTAATGATTGGCTTTCCTGACAATGATGTCTGGCGCCATCAAGACCTTATGAATTTTGGGTCGTGACAAGTCGTTACAGTCAGACTCCGAAAGGGCGGATCCTGTCCAAGCACTAATATAAGCCAACATGGCTTGGTACGTTGTTCAACCCGATCCCATTATGAATCAATAAAACATGTTACGGTATGCAGCCACTACTAAAAATCCGAGAAAAAGCGACCAACAATTTGCAACCAAAATTGGTCTGTCAAGAAAAGCGACCAAAGTTGGTCACTAAGTTGGATAAAAAAATTAAATAATTATTCTAAATACATTAGCGACCAAGATTGGTCGCTATTTGGTCGATAATGTGGTCAAAATATTAACCGGACTGGTCAGACTTGCTTGATCAAAGAAATATTGAAATTAGCGACCAACTTTGGTCGCTAAAGTGGGACCCAGTTATAAAATTTTAATAATTATATTATTATTTTAAAAAAAAACTATAACATATAAATAAATAAAATTTAAAATTAGCGACCAAAGTTGGTCGCTTATGAAAGGGGAAGCAAATAGAGACCAACTTTGGTCGCTAATCTGGGGACCTAGTTATAAAATTTTAATAATTATACTATTATTTAAAAAAATTATAAAATACAAATAAATATAATTTACAATTAGCGACCAAAGTTGGTCGCTTAAGAAAGGGGAAGTAGATAGAGACCAACTTTGGTCGCTAATCTGGGGACCTAGTTATAAAATTTTAATAATTATATTATTATTTTAAATATTATATAAAATATTAAATAAATCTGATTTAAATTTAGCAACCAACGTTGGTCACTAATTTTAATTTCTGGATAATTAGCAACCAAAGTTGGTCGCTTTTCAGGTCAACATTAGTCAAAATTAAAAATCACTTTTATATTTACTATATAAATAATATAAATGTAATCCGTTAACACTTTTGTAATACAAGAGATTAATACACTAAAATATACTCTACATGCTATATATGTAGTTAAAATTGTACAACGAAACGTGTTATATATATATATATATTGAGAGAGAGATAGAGATATAGATATAAGTCGAAACGTTTTGTTTTTAATATTCAATGATGCATCTGAGTAGGTTATAAGTCGATGAATCAATTACAACTGTATGAATCCCTATATATATATATTGACACACACACAGAGACACTTCACTGTAATACTATAACGTCTATATAACTTGTAATAGTATATGTTAGTGTGTGCATATATATAACACACACATTTCGTGCTGCTTTAACTACATATATAGCACGTTATAGTATATGATACTGTATTCATTATTTGTATTATAACAGAGTTAATGAATTACATTTATTCATCACTAGGTTATAAGTCGATGAATAAATTATAACAGATTAATTGATATAGGTCGAGACATTTTGTTTTGAATATTCAACGATGCATCTGAGTATTTTATAAGTCGATGAATCAATTTACACACAGGTATATTTGATGAAAAATTATATATACTAATTAGGATCTTGACAAGTCAATCAATCCCTAAAAGAACCTGAGGTAGGGTTCTTTTAGGGATTGATAGACTAGTCAAGATCCTAATTAATATATATAATTTTTCATCAAATATACATGTATGTCAGTTGAATCATCGACTTATAACCTACTCAGATGCACCGTTGAATATTCAAAACAAAACGTCTCGACCTTTATTAATTAATCTGTTATAATTGATTCATCGACTTATAACCTAGTGATGAATGAATGTAATTTATTAACTCTGTTATAATACAAATAATGAATACAATATCATATACTATAACATGCTATATATGTAGTTAAAGCAGCACGAAGTGTGTGTGTGTTATATATATACACACACTAACATATACTATAACAAGTTATATATACGTTATAGTATTACAGTGAA
>ML420355.1:0-26168 GCA_005239525.1 Nicotiana knightiana
AACTCGATCGAATACAGTATCGAGTGCCAGTCGTGCCTCCCCTAGTTTGGGGCGTGACAGATAATATGCAATAGGGTGAGAGTCCTTGGAAAGGGGAGCTACACGGTCTTGAAGACTAAAGATACGAGTTTGGAACTTGTTTGCATAAGCAGTATGCAAGACATCCCAAGCCATTTTGGCATTGGCGGCATATTCAACTGTACTGGAAATTGTTGAGCCTACAGATGTTAAGACATCATTTTTTATGAGTTGATCTTGTTGAAACCAAGCAACAAAATCAGGATTGGATACTTTTGGTTATTTGCAGAGATAGTCTGAGAGGGGTTTGGTTTCGATCCATCGAGGTGACTAAAGAGATTGCGCCCATACATAAGCATGGACACCTGAGCCTTCCATGGCGAGAAGTTATGGCTACCAGTAAGTTTGATGGGAAGTTGAACCATGGGATTGAACTAGACAACAGTCTTTGAACCCGAGATGTTATCAGCATTGAGAACAGTTGGAGAACTTGGAGCCATTTGTGCGTGCAGTGGGTGGGTGAAAAAAAATTAGGATCAAGCTCGTTGAAGCAGTGGAGTTCTTGATACCATAAAGAGTGATAAAGGTAGAAGAAAAACTTGTGTTGTATTGGTTACAGGGTTGAATTTATATAGCCAAGTGTAGTACATAAAAGCTGAGAAAAATATAACAAATTAGAGAGAATTCTAGGATACAAAGAAACGTATGTGAATAACAATCTTAACAAAAGGAATTTGATAAGCACCAAAAGAGATATTAAAAAATTCAATAACAAAAGAGTACTATATAAAAGGAGATAACTTGCTACTGCCATTATTATTACCTACTTCCCCTTCTCTTTTTTTAAAAATTCCAGGTGGAGTTTATAAAAGTTAATGCAAAATCCTCAATTACTTAGTTCCTTTTAGAAAGTCAATAGTGATGTATTTTCTCCCAATAACTTGTTAATACTCGAGGAAACAAATAATATACTCCATAAAAATGAAAAAAATGAAGATAAAAGAAAATTTTGAAAAGAAAAGAAAAACAAGTGAGCATAAACCGAACTCTCAGCTCCACAAATTTACTTGCAATGGCAATAACACTCTCTCACTCCTCGCTCTATCCCCTCCATTCTCTCTCCTCGTCTTGTTTTTCTTCAACAATTCGTTCATCTCTATGCCCTTTCACTTGCTGTCCTTCTTCATTTTCTTTCCCAACTCAGTTCTCAACAAATCTTGAAATCCCAGTATTGTCATCATGTTATTCCCAAATTCAGCAACTATTCCCATTCACAGTAAAGCATCATCACCCCGTTTTGCTCTTCGTTGGTGTTGACTCACCCCCTTTGGATACCCAAACATTTCTTGCCACTTTCAGTGTTTTAGCTGCCATTGCTCTCTCCCTCTTTCTTGGCCTCAAGGTATACAATTTTTTCTCTGTTTTCTTTCACTGGGTTTCATAAACTTCCCCTTTTGATCACTTTGTCAAGCTGTCTTAGGTTTTTTTAAAGTTGGGTTTTTATTAATATTTGCAGGGAGATCCAGTTCCTTGTGATAGGTGTGCTGGAAATGGTGAGTCTTTTAACTTATGCTGTTTGAAATTTTACCCCTTTTTTACACTACTTTAATTGTACTGTTTCTGCTAATGACATGGTTACCACTTACCAAGAATTATGATTTCTTTAAATCTGTAACATTGAATTCCGACTTCAGCCCTGACACTTCAAACACCAACAGTAATGGGAATATACTAGGATTTGATGGAAGTAATGAAACTCAAAGAAGCTATTATTATAACAATTTCGTTTAGTAATTCTGGTGTTTAGTGGAACTATAAACGATTTCATATATATAATTCCTCATGTAGAATGATGTAATTGACTTAAGAGGAAACTATCTGTACAAGCCAAGCCCAACTGTTTAATTAAGAATCTGCAAAGGATCCAAAGTTGTAAGATACCTCAATTCATAAGTAATAGTACCAAATAGAGCAATGTAAGTACTTGTAAGGTATTGTAAAATCATGTAACATTTGTGATCACGATCTAAACTAGATAAATGACAACTGACTGATATGGTAAAGCTTTACAGGATTGTTCGATAAGCTACAGCTTCCTCCAATAGCCATTTAAACGCTGCCTCAATAACTAGTTATAAGATGTTCTTGTTTGCTATGTTAGGTCTTGGCAGACAACTATCTTTCCAGAATTTTGATAGATAATTGTAGTCTTTCAGGAACAGAGTAGAGGTAAGGCTAGCGCACATCTTACCCTTTCCAAACCCCATTCGTGGGAACTCACCGTGTTGTTGTTGTTAATTGTAAACAAGCATATTGATAATTTCTTCATCTTCATAATCAAGTGGAAGGGTATGCTTCGATTAGCCACGCATGCCTGGCAAAGACAGGCCTAGAAGGTGGTATGCACTTAATCTATGATGGATTTGTATATTGCTTCTGTTTTAGGATGTTATTACGTGTGCTTTATCAGGTGAACTGCGATGACCCTGCACTTAACCAAATACTAATAGATTAAGACTTGAAAAGAAGGAAACAGTAGGCTAGTTCTTCTTGTAGTCTTCATTTCTTCCATAGTCTTATAGCTTATATTGATGGACAGAAAAGAGGAATATGCTAACAACTCTGTGAGCTAGTAGGAGATAATACTTTACATCTCTGTCTCTCTTGTGGAGGAAGAGGGTAGCAAGAGAAAATTTTGCCCATTTTGTTGGTTCAGCCAATTCTGTTTCAGCTTTTACCAATCACAGGTAAAAAAAGCTATTTGGCTTCACAAAAGGGTCTAACTCAAGCACAAAAGCATAAAGTCATGCGCACTTATTCTTTTTACAAAATGCGTTGTGTTGCTGATGGTATTCCTTTTGCTTCTAAAGGGAAAGAAGATTCATGTAATTAATTCATTTTGATGCATAGGTGGCACCAAGTGTGTCTTTTGCAATGATGGTAAGATGACGACCGAAAAAGGATTAGTTGACTGCAAAGTTTGCAAGGGTGCAGGTACCTCTCAGCTGCAATTTTATTTCTCAACCAACTTCATGTAATCAGTTAATATGGAATGCTTAGAACATGTAACAGATTAGATAACTCTGAATTGCGTCTAGATATATGAATGATACATAATTCAAGTGATCTTTCACTAATATCTGGTCTCGAGTATGATTGCACCCATCGGTTCGTGTAATATTCTATGTTACTGCACTCCGAAGCTAAAAGAATCTCTTTTTGTTGGGTGCCTCTTTTTGCAGGATTAGTATTCTGCAAGAAATGTTCTGGTTCTGGATACTCAAAACGGCTATGACCTATGCTACTCGCTCTCTTTTCTCCTGTAATTACTGACATGTATTCTGAGGCTAATTCACCGATACATGAAAATTTAAAGCACTGATATGAGGCTATTCCATTTGTTTAAATATTTTGTTTTCATATCTTTTCAAAATGTATGGCTCTCCCCCTATGCCTGCTTTAGCCGGGGATTGCTTTGTGCACCGGTAAGCCCCAAGTCCTTATCTTTAAAACTTTAAAACTTCAAGGCTTCAACATCGAGAAAATTTTCTAATGAGAAAATGGGAAGTGAGAAAACGCATATCTTGATGATATTATGCTCCTATGGCAGGTGAGTTTCCCGTCATTCATCCTACAGCTTTACAATGGCTTATTTTGCATAGCTATGTAGCTTAATTGTGAATATAACAATTGAAATGTGTGGACCTAAAATACCGAAGACAGGGGGAAGTACACAAATAGCCCTCAAAGTTGATGATCTTGAATTTAACAAGTGTTGCCCCTAGCCTGCTCTATGGGCAACACTTTTAACTTTTGACTTGAATTTATGTCTATAGGGCAAGCAGAAGTCAAAAGTTAAAGATCACCCCAAAAAGTGTCATATTTCTGTAGTTTTTGAAAGATGGATCATTTTGAAAACTTGTTTCCTGGACCTACTGCATTCCCGAAATCCTTTCAGTATGCTGAATGAAACTAGCATCCACGTATTGTGAAATGTAGAATGAGGATGAACTGTGAAATGTGGAAATAGTGAAAAATCACTACCAGAGAGTACATTTTTTGCTCAGCTGCATTCTGAATGAGCAGCTTTTCTTTCTTTTCTTTTCTTTTTTCCTTTTTAATGCTTTAGTGGTAATTATACTAGAAAACTGTACATCTGGTTAGCTATGTGTTGCATCAGAACTATGGAAACATCAAAATGTTAGAGCAACAATATAAGAGGTATTTTAACTACAACAGAAAAGATTGTATTGAAAGAAAGATGTATCTAAGATTTTAAAAGCATGAGTGCGCCATGAGCACCAGAAACCAGAGTTTCCGAGAGGGTGTTCGAGAGATGTATTTTCTATTTTAGAATTATAAGAGTCTAAAGAAAGAAAAGGAAAAAACAAAAGAAAACGTGTAACCACTAAAAATAGGGGGGAAAAAGAAACAAAAGATGTGTGTTTAATTAGAAAAAGCGACAAGGGCATGGGGATTTAACCCTATTTACAATTAAAATATGATTTAAAAGAAGAAAGCGTATGGGGATCGAACCTAGACTAAAAGGTAGAAGGTGCACCTCCTTACTAGTGCACCTAAAATGCTCATCTGAGCTTGAGTTCACCCATATTACTTCAAGTATTTGAGCTCAAATTCAGTACATGATTCACAGAGAGGAGAATGGGTTCCTGCGAATGCAAAAAAGACCTGACTGTCAGTTTTGAGTTTTGTAGCCGCGTTCCCCTATTTATTGCTTATTCTATGTTCGTTTGTTGTTAGGTGACTTGTAAGGGTAGTTGGTTTTGGTTTCCAGAGAGTTTCGGAGTGAAATGGTACACCTTAGTCCCTAAATTGGAGGCTCAAGTTGAAAGAGTTGATCGGAGTTTAATTTTTGTGTAGACGATTCCGGAATGGAGTTTTGACGGTTCCGGTAGCTCTGTATGGTAATTGTGAACTTAGAAGCGTGCACGGATATTGATTTGGAGGTCCGTAGGTCGTTTCGACTTGAATTGGCGAAAGCTAGAAAGTTGAAGGTTTGGAAGGTTGAGAAGTTTGGTCGGGAGTTGACTTTATTGATATCGGGGTCGGATTTCGATTCCAGAAGTTGAAATAGGTTTGTTGTGTCATTTATGACTTGTGTGCAAAACTTGAGGCCAATTGGAGTTGTTTTGGTATGAATAGGCATTAGTTTTGGAAGTCGGATATTCATAGTTTCAATAGGCTTGAATTGGGCTGTGATTCGTAGAATCGATGTTGTTTGATGTGATATTTGACCTCGAGTAGGTCCGTTATGTGTTTTTAGAAGTTGTTGGTATATACGGACGGGGTTCGAGGGCCCCAGGAGTGAATCGAATTAGAATCATAATAATTTTGAACTTAGTTGTTTGCTGAAGCTACTGCTGTTCTGGTGTCTTCGCGCCGGCGAGTCATTGCAGAAGCCGAAAAGGGCAGCCAGGGGAAGAACCGCATATGTGGAGTTTCGCGTGCAGATGCGAATCCGCAGAAGCAGATTTAGCACATCAAATGTGGAGTTTGGGCAGTTGGCTATAGATCGCAGGTGCGGAGGTGAGCCGCAGAAGCGGGTTCACAGGAGTGGTTGATTCTCCGTAAAAGTGGAATCGCAGAAGGGGTTGGTGACCGCAGAAGCAACATTTCTGAGGCTTAAGTTAAAGTCGCACCTGTGATGGAAAATTTGCAGGTGCGGAGCCGCAGATGCGGCTATGGGCTCGTAGAAGCGAGATCGTTGGGCAGAAAACAGGTGAGTTCGAGGGTTTAATTTCATTCTTCATCTTTCGACATAGAGAGCTCAGTTTGTGGCGATTTTTAGAGGAATTTTCAAGAAAATCATCAGGGTAAGTGATTTAACTCGAATTTGGCGATTGTACGTGAATCCATCATTGTTTTTGTCATTTAAATAATGTTTTGAGTTGTAAAAATTGGAAAAACGTTTGTGAAACTTCATATCCATGATTTCGAGGATTTGAAAGGAGATTTGAGGTGGGAATTGAATAATTTTAGTATGGTTGGACTCGTTATCGAATGGGGGCTCAGATTTTGTAAGTTAGTCGGGTTCCGAGACGCGAGCCCGGGGTTGGCTTTTTGACGTTGGTTAAATAACTTAGCTTTATCGTATGGAATAAATTTCTATAACTTGTATTGATAATATTAAGTGTTTGTAGCTAGATTCTAGTAGTCCGGAGGCCGATTCGCGAGGCAAAGGCTTGTTGGAGTAGGGATTTACGTGGTTTAAGGTAAGTAACACTTCCAAACTTAGTTCTTAGGGTACGAATCCCTGAAATATGTGTTATGTCGTTGGTATTGAGGTGACACACATTCTAGGTGACGAGCGTGTGAGCGTGCACCGTAAAAATTGCGACTTGGTTGTTTTCGTGGTACTGTGTACTTATCGAACCTTGTTGTTATTCATGAAATTCCTACGTGTTAGAGTAATTGAGCTGCAATCCATTTTAGAATCATGTTCAGGCTATATGCTTATTCAATTAGGACTCACTGAGGTCATTTCGTTGTGAAATTATTTGCTTAAATTGTAATTATGGACTCAGTCACATCCATCATTTGCATATCATTGTTTGGGTTGATTGGCATGAGTATTGTGAGCCCGAGATACTGGAGAGATTGATGACGCCTTATAGGCATTATCTATTATTATGGGATTGGGTTGCACGTTGCAGCAGGCCATATTGGCTTTATATTAGCGGTTCGGCAAGATCCCTCCCCCTCCCCCCCTCCGGAGTTTGACATACCAGCAGTGAGCGCATGTACCGTACAGTGCTGAGTGATTGAGTGTGACGAGTGAGAGTTGTGATAGTGAGATTGAGTACTCTAAGAGTGTGAATACACGAGTTTATCATTGTGGTGCATTATATGCGACATACACATTTGACATGTAGACATAGAGATGTAACATCCCTCATATCAGTGATATTTGGCTTATTTTATCAATGTTGAACTTAAACTGTTAAACTTGAAAGTATGTCTACATTTCGATGTTGTGTACAATTTGATGATGGGATTTCTTTGAGTTATTACTGTCATTTCCCTGGTAATATCCACACTGTTATTATCTGGATTTGGACTTTACCTTTTTGAGCTCGTCACTACTTTTAATCCAAGGTTAGTCATGTTACTTATTGAGTATATTGGGTCGGTTGTACTCATACTACACTATACACTTCGTGTGCAGATCCAGGTACTTCTTGGCACGGTGGTTGCTAGGATTGGAGCATTTCCTGCTTGGAGACTTTTGAGGTAGCTGCGTTGGCATCCGCAGACCTCGACTCTCCTTCTTTTCAGTTTATTTAGCATTGTTCTATCTTTTCAGACAATTGTATTAGATGTTTGATTATGTTGAGATGTAGTAACTCATGTACTTAGTGACACCCGAATATTGGAGATTTTGTATTGAGTCGCGGTATTTCTTATCGGTTATTTATAAGATTTTTCACTGTTAAACTTATTTCATCATGTTTCCAATTTAAAATGTGACGTTATGTGTTATTGTTGGCTTGCCTAGTTCTATGATAGGTGCCAACACGTAATGTTGAGTTTTCGGTCGTGACAAGTTGGTATCAGAGCCTAGGTTATATAGGTCTCACGAGTCATGAGAATGCTTAGTAGAGTCTTGCGGATCGGTATGGAGACGTCTGTACTTATCTTCGAGAGACTACCGAACCATTGGGAAAACTTCACTTTCTTGTATTCTTGTCGGAAACTAAACTTTTACAGTATATTCTCTCACAGATGGTGAGAAATGTGCTACCGAATCGGGTGGACGGCCACTAGTACCACCAGTTAGGGCCACGAGAGGTCGGGGCTGCGATAGAGGCCGAGGTGCAGCTCGTACAGCAACTAGAGCAGCACCTGTGGATCCACCAGTTGCTCCAGCTCCAGAGCAGATACCAGATATGGTGGAGCCAATGGGACCGGCTCAGGCACCAGTTGTGCCCCATTATGATTCTAGGCCTTCATGAGAACTGGCCTAATATTGACTGTATGCACTTTCCTTGCTCAAGCGGTTTCAGTTCCGGCCGCACCAGCCAATTCTCAGGTCGCGCGAAGTGCTCAGACTCCCTCCGCCCGTACGTCAGAGTAGGTAATTCAGGGACTTCAAACACCGAGGGTACTAGCAGTCCAGCCGGTTACAAGGGTTCAGGCCTTGGTTGGTCCACCTATGAGTGAGGAGGAGTAGAATAGACTAGAGCGGTTTGGGAGGCTCAGGCCTTTAGAGTTTAGTGGGGCTAAGTCGGAGGAATCTCAGGACTTCTTAGATAGGTACCAGTGGATCCTTCGCACGGCAGGTGTTCTGGAGACTAGTGGAGTTTTTTACTACTTTTCAGTTATCGGGGGCAGCCTTCAAACACTGGAGGCCTATGTGCTGAGCAGGCCAGCCGACGCTGCACCACTTACATGGCATGAGTTCTCGGTTCTCTTCTTAGAGTAGTTTGTACCACATACCCACAGAGAGGAGTTGCGTAGGCAGTTTGAGAAGCTACGCCATGAGGGTATGTCTATGACCCAATATGAGATGAGATTTTCAGAGTTGGCTCGTAACGTGATCTAGTTGGTTCCCACATAGAGGGAGAGGATTAGGAGGTTCATTGATGGCCTCAACTATGGACTACACTTTGTCATGACTCGAGAGATTGCATCAGGTGCTAGGTTCGACGAGGTGGTTGATATTGCTAGGCGGATAGAGCATGTCCGTAGTCAGGAGTGGTAGGCGAGGGAGTCCAAGAGGCCTCGTGGTTTGGGTGGTTTCAGCAATGTTTTTCGAGAGGACAGTCCCACCACAGCAGGGGATATCCTTATAGGCCCCCTCAAGTGCTCATCCGGTTCATCGTGGTGCATCAGCTAGCCATGGTTCATACAGTGCTCATTCGGGTTAGTCATCTCTCAATTCCCTCCCAGCTTAGAGTTCATCTCGTGCTCCATCAGTTTAGGGTTCATCTATGCCAGGTTCTTCTAGTAGTTTTGTTGGTTCTCGGAGTCCGATCAGTCTCCACCACCAGCGTAGAGTTTCTTCGAGTGCGAGGAGTTTGGACATTTGTGGAAGCAGTGTCCCCGTCGTTTTGGAGGTCTAGTTCGGTAGAGGGTTCTGGTTATGAATTTCGCACCAGTTACTTCACCACCCGCTTAGCCAGCTCGAGGTAGGGCTCAGATAGCTAGAGGTCGCCCTAAAGGGGGAGGCTGATCAGGTGGCGGTCAGGCTCAATGCTATGCTTTCCCTTCTAAGCCAGAGGTCGTCGCTTCAGACGTAGTGATCCCAGGTATTGTCTCAGTATTCCACAGGGATGTTTCCATATTATTTGACCATGGTTCCACTTATTTGTATGTATCATCATATTTTAGTCGTTATATGTCTTGTGAATCCTTAGTTTCACATGTTCATGTATCTACGCCGGTGGGCGATTCTATTATTGTGGACCGCGTGTATCGGTCGTGTGTGGTGACTATTGGGGATTTGAGACTAGAGTTGATATCTTATTGCTTAGTATGGTTGATTGTGACGTGATTCTGGGCATGGATTGATTGTCCCCATGTCATGCTATTCTGGATTGTCTGGCTAGGACCGTGACGTTAGCGATCGGGGTTACCTAGGATCGGTGATTTCATATTTGAAGGCCCAACAGATGGTTGAGAAGGGGTGTTTGTCATATTTGGCCTTTGTGAGGGATGTTGGCGCTAATACTCCTACCATTGATTCTGCGTCGGTAGTGCGAGACTTTCCAAATGTGTTTCCTACATACCTGCCAGGCATGCCACCTGACAAAGATATTGATTTTGGTATTGACCTGGTGCCGGCACTCAGCCCATTTCTATCCCTCCGTATCTTATGGCACCAATAGAGTTAAAGGAATTGAAAGAGCAGCTTCAGGAGCTTCTTGATAAGGGATTCATTAGGCCTAATGTGCCACCTCGGGGTAGACCGGTTCTGTTTATGAAGAAGAAGGATGGTACTATGCAGATGTTCATTGACTATAGGCAGTTGAACAAAGTTACAATTAAGAACAAGTATCCTCTACCGCGCATTGATGACTTATTTGACTAGCTTCAGGAGATAGAGTGTTCTGTAAGATTGATTTGAGGTCTGGGTATTACCAGTTAAAGATTCGGGACTCGGATATTCTGAAGACAACATTCAGGACCTGCTATGGTCACTATGAGTTCCTTGTGATTTCTTTTGGACTAACCAATGCCCCAGCTAGGGGTGGGCATTCGGTATTTCGGTTCGGTATTTAATAATTTCGGTACGGTATTTCGGTATTCGATTTATCAATTGTGCATACCAAATTCCGTTACCAAAATATTTCGGTACGGTTCGGTATTTATTATTTTGGTTCGGTACGGTTTCGGTTTAATATTCGGTCTTATTTCACATTCAAGATGCATGACATGGTGAACATTTGGCAGTGCTATTTGACACTGAATTTGAAAGCTTATGTCCTCCAAAGTCAAAATGCTAATAATTAGACCATGGGTAGAGCATAACACTGCAAACATGCACTGGTCGCTTCTGATTTTCCATTAAAACAGAACAGTTAACAAAACAGCATAATACAACAGTTAACAAAACAACATAACACTGCAAACATGCACCGGTCGCTTCTGATTCTGCAGTTAACACTTAACAGTTTGCAAATTTACCAAATGTTGATCTCCATCTGTGTCTGTCGACAAAATACCAAATGCAAGCAGAATGTTGCAGTTAACAGTTTGCTAATTTACAGAACAAATTAGCAGTCCAAAACTTAACATCCAAAATACAACTAAAATGCAGCTCAGTTACAGAACAAATTAACAGTCCAATTGTTACTGAACAGTTACAGAACAAGATCCTCACTCGGGACAGCACTTAACGGTTAACAGTATGCTAATTTAGAGCACTAAAATGGAGCACAATAGAAAATTTTCACTGCTGGGACAGCACTGTAGCAGCATTAACAGGCTGCAAATCTTCTCTGAAGATGGCCAACCGAGCACGGGGCATAATTGCACTTGAACCTAAACAATATATAAATCATAAGTTAGAATTCTATTTTTTGATGATAATAAAACAAAACTACAAAAGAATATCACCAAACAAATAGTGTATTAAAACTTACCCCTCAAGTTGCAAGTTGCAACTATACATCAAGCAATGCTAGTAGTGCTTCCATTATTTCCCATATCTAAAGATAATTCGACCAAATATGTCAATGACAATGACAAACAATTATGATATATTATTTTGAACTAAAATACACACAAAATATTAAAGCTTACCAAGTTCAAGTTCCTCAAGATACTTCAAGTCTTCTTCAACACTAATAGGATTCTTCTCTTCTATAAGCCAATCTTGAAGACAAATAAGAGCTTGCAAACATTTAGGAGTCAATGAACTCCTAAATGGATCAAGAATACGGCCACCGATGCTAAACGCACATTCCGATGCCACACTAGAAATTGGAATGGCCAACTCCGCAAGAATAGGAAATCTAGGAGCATGGGTTTTCCACCAACTTAAGATATCAAATTCTTCACTAAATGGCTCTTGTTCTTCACTAATGTATTTATCCAACTCCGGTTTAGCACCCCCACTTCCATTGTCTTCCTTTTGTTTCTTCAAGTAAAGCTTCGTCCTTATTAATGATGCAGTTATAACACTCCCACTAGATGTAATAGATGTGTTATTAGATGAAGTAGAACTAGATGGAGATTGAGTAAAATATCTAGTTGAATACTTTTTTAGATACTTTTCAAACAAATAATTCATATAAGCATACACCTCAGCATTTATTTTCTTCCCCTTTTCCTCCCCAAAAAGTTCTTCAAGTGCTCCCTCTACATATTCAAATTTGTTACGTGAATCCAAGACGGAAGCAATAAAAATTATTTTATTAATATTTTCGGGCTCACCCCAATACTTCTTGAACTTTTCTTGCATCCGCTCAGCCATTTTTCTCAAATTCTCATCCTCACTAACTAAACACATTTTCAAATGACAATAAAGTTCAGATACATCCTCAAAATGAGCATTACAAGTGACATAACGTGAACCTGAAACTTTTTTGGTGAGCTCGTGAAATCTTGCAAGAAACTGTATCACATTTCTCACATTCACCCAATCCTCAGATTCAAGAGGACCTGCACTACTACCATCATCACTAGAACATTGATAAACAGAAAATCCACCATCAAAAAGATGAAACTTGTCAAAGGCCTTTTCAAAGTTTTGTGCCATATCCAACATCAAATAGGTGGAATTCCACCTAGTAAAAACATCCAAGCACAAAGTTTTGGTACATTCTACTTTTACATGTGCACAACACTGTTTAAACTTTAAGGTCCTTGCAGGAGAAGCTCTCACATACCTCACAATATTTCTAACACGTGCGACAGAAGCATCAATTTCTTTCAAACCATCTTGCACAATTAGATTTAATATATGAGCCATGCATCTCACATGAAGATGTTTACCACCCATCATATTAGTTTTCCACATATCTAACTTTTTAGACAATTCTTTTACCGTGACATTATTTGAAGAAGCATTGTCCACAATAGTGAATACCTTGTCTAATTTCCATTCAAGAAAATAATTTGAAATAGCATTAGCCATCTCTTCACCCTTATGACTAGTGATCGGACAAAAATTTAGTATTCTTTTATGCAAATTACAATCCCTATCAATGAAGTGGGCTGTCAAACACATATAATTTATTCTTTGTATTGAAGTCCATGTGTCTGTAGTGAGGCAAATTTTTGGTTGTGCTTCTCTAAAAGACATTCTCAGATTATGCTTCAATTCACCGTAAACTTCATAACAATCCCTTGTTATTGTTCTACGAGAAGGAATATGAAATTGTGGTTGAGCTTTTCTCATAAACTTTATAAATCCTTCATTTTCTACAAAGCTAAATGGTAGTTCATCAATAACTATCATCTCAATTAAGGCCCTCCTAACCACTTCTTGCTCAAATTTCCAAAGTGATCCTTCATCAACTTGGTAAGATTGAAAATTTATCTTTGGTTGATTTTTATCTTTATTGATGTTAGGCGGGTATTGTTTGCATCTGTTCAAATAATTTTTCAACCCGCTTGTTCCATTCTTAGACAAGTAAGCAGCCAAAGCTTGCTTACAATATTTACACACTGCTTTACCAACCCCATTTACCTCTACTTTATCAAAATGATCCCAATACTTGGATCTAAGTTGCATGGCCTTTATTTTCTTATAATCTTGAGTATCAATGATGTTAGCGTTGCTATATTGAGTAATAGGTAAGCTTTCACTTGAACCGGCAACACTGTTTAAACTTTCATCTGCCATCTATACAAATAGAGATAGTATAAGATTGTGTGATCCTAAATTTATTGCTATAGCCTATAGCTTTATTCTTCTCGCTGATAACCAACTTAGAATTTAATCCACAAATATTGATATAAGAAAAATACCATCACCATTCAATTATAAAAGAAAAACTATCACTAAATACAGTGTGAATACTAAATTTCGATGCATGAAATTAAAGTAACTGTTGGAGTTCTTAGTGACAGAAATCAGAAATTCTTCTGTTTAGACTTAGTCGCTGCTTTTGAGATCCCTTTTTATCCAAGANTTTAGTGACAGAAATTTGTCTGTTTAGACTTAGTCGCTGCTTTTGAGATCCCTTTTTATCCAAGATTAAAAAATTCTTTCTCAAATTCTTCAAAATCAAGCAGAATTCACAAAATATAAAAAGAAATCTCAAACAATCACAAACTAAAGATCATAGAAAATTCATATGAACCTGGACGGAGCGTTGAGCTTCGAAATAATCCAATGATTGAGTGAGTAGTAAGGAGTGAGGAGAGAGGATTCGGAACTCGAAATCACCAACGCGGTTGCATTTTCACACCAAATGACAAAAATCAAACAAGCAAAAATAAAATTAAAAATAGTAAAAATTGTATATACACAAAGAAAGAAAAGGGGAATTAGAAGATTGAGATGGCATGATATTGATAAACACAAAATTAATCCATAAATAAATGTGATAAAAAGATTATGATGAAAGATGAGGATAATGCAAAGTTCACTGTTTCGAATCTCTGAAACTTTTAAGTTTTAACTGTCACTATNTCAGGCACTAATATAAAAAATTAGAAACTTTTTTTACAACTTTATGCATGCATATATTAACCATTTTAAACCACAAAGCTTCATATCTGTAGATCGAATAATGAAGTGTTGTAAAAGTGTAGAAGGATAAACTTTTTTTTTTGTAAATAATTTTGTCGAGGAAAAGTAAACTTTGGCTACCACAGGATACTTAGAGCTTACGATTTTGCAATAATCTTAAAGGGAGAAAATGAAAATCCAAGCTTCTATGTTTTTGAGATTAGATTTTGAAGGAAAATCATGCGATGTTAATTATGTGGAGTTTATATCATTAATCTTGTGTTTACTTACTTTTTGTGTTCTCTGGTGGTTTGGCCAGCGTGGGTGAAGTCCTGAAGAAGACGAATTACAGCGACCGGCATGGGTGAACCGGTGAAGTCGTGAAGAAGAAGACTGAAGAGTGAGTGAATGCGTCGTGAGACGGTGAGAGACTGAGCTGAGAGAGTGAGAGATACGAAATGAAAATAAATTTCCCTAAACCTAACTTTGTAGCTCTAAGTTGGGCTTGGGCTTGGGGGCTGGGGCGATAGGATATTACATTGGACTGGCCAGTTGGGGCTGGGTAGTGAGTATAGGTAGGGTCCAAAAAAAATATACTTAAAATTTTGGTATATTTGGTATATCGGTATACCGAATTTTTAAAAATTTTAATACCGAGAACTGAACCGAAATACCGAAATACCAAAAAATTAATACCGAATTAGACCGAAATACCGTATTAATTCGGTTCGGTTCGGAATTCGGTTTTTCGAATTTTATGCGCACCCCTAGCCCCAACAGTATTCATGCATCTAATGAACAGTGCGTTCCAGCCATATATTGATTCATTTTTCATAGTATTTATTGATGATATCCTGGTGTACTCACGTAGCCAGGAGGAGCATGTACAACATTTGAGGATTGTACTACAGAGGTTGAGGGAGGAGAAGCTTTATGCCAAGTTCTTGAAGTGTGAGTTTTGGCTCAACTCAGTGGCGTTCTTGGGGCACGTGGTGTCCAGCGAAGGGATTAAGGTGTATATGAAGAAGATTGAGGCGGTCCAGAGTTGGCCCAGACCGTCTTCAGCTATTGAGATTCGGAGTTTTCTCAGCTTGGGTAGATATTATCGTCGCTTCATTGAGGGTTTCTCGTCCATTGCAGCCCCTTTGACCAGGTTGACCCAGGAGGGTGCTTCATTCAGGGGGTCGGATGAGTGTGAAGAGAGCTTTCAAAAGCTCAAGATTGCCTTGACCACAACTCCAGTTCTAATTTTGCCTTCATTATCGGGTTCTTATAAAGTGTATTGTGATGCTTCTCGGATCGGGATTGCGTGTGTCCTGATGCAGGAGGGTAGAGTGATTGCTTATGCTTCATGCCAGTTGAAGCCCCATGAGAAGAACTACCTCGGTCATAATTTGGAGTTAGTAGGCATCGTTCATGCATTGAAGAATTGGAAGCATTATCTCTACAACGTGTCTTATGAGGTATTTACAGATCATTGGAGTCTCCATCACTTGTTCAAGCAAAAGGATCTAAGTTTGAGGTAGTGGATGTAGTTGGAGATGTTAAAGGACTATGATATTATCATTTTGTATCATCTCGGAAAGGCCAATGTGGTGGTCGATGCCTTGAGTAGAAAGGTGGCGAGTATGGGTAGCCTTGAATATATTCCTGTTGGTGAGAGACCGCTTGCATCAGATGTTCAGACCTTGTCCAATCAGTTCGTGAGGTTAAATATTTTGGAGCCCTGTCGGGTTCTAGCTTGCATGGTTTCTCGATCTTTCTTATACGATTGCATCAGAGAGCACCAGTATGACGACCCCCATTTGCTTGTCCTTAAGGACACGGTTCAACATGGTGATGCTAAGGAAGTTTCTATAAGGGATGATGGGGTGTTGTAGATGCAGGGTCGGATTTGTGTGCCCAATGTAGATGGGTTACGTGAGTTGATTCTTGAGGAGTCCCATAGTTTGCAGTACTCCATTCATATGGGTGCCGCAAAAATGTACCAGGACTTGGAGCAGCATTATTGGTGGAGAAGAATGAAGAAAGGCATAGTGGAGTTTGTAGCTCGGTGCTTGAATTGTCAGCAAGTGAAGTACGAGTATCAGAGGCTGGGCGGTTAGCCTCAGAGGCTTAAGATTCCTGAGTCGAAATGGGAGCGTATCACCATAGACTTCATAGTTGGGCTTCCACGGACTTTGAAGAAGTTTGATGCTATTTGGGTGATTGTGGACCAGTTGAGTAAGTCCGTATATTTCATCCCAACTGGGACTACCTATTCTTCAGAGCAGTTGGCTGAGATCTATATCGGCGCGATTGTTCGCCTTCACGGTGTGCCGGTGTCCATTATTTCAGATCGGGACACGTAGTTCACATCGCAGTTTTGGAGAGCAGTGCAGCGAGAAAATAGGCACACGGGTTGAGTTGAGTACAACATTCCACCCTCAGATAGACGGACAGTCCGAGCGCACCATACAGATATTGGAGGACATGATACGTGTTTGTGTCATGTATTTCGGGGGTTCTTGGGATCAGTTTCTTCCACTTGTATAGTTTGCCTACAACAACAGCTACAAATCGAGTATTCAGATGGCTCCATATGAGGCCTTGTATGGGAGGCAGTGTCGATCTCCGGTTGGTTGGTTTAAGCCTAGGTTATTGGGTACTGACTTGGTTCAGGATGCTTTGGAAAAGGTTAAATTGATTCAGGATTGGGTTTGCACGGCACAGTCTAGACTAAAGAGTTACGCCGATCGGAAGGTTCGTGATGTTGCTTACATGGTGGGAGAGAAGTTATTACTCAGAGTCTCACCCATGAAGGGTGTTATTCAGGAATAAGGGCAAGTTGATCCCTCGGTATAATGGCCCTCTTAAGGTGCTTGAGAGGATTGGAAAGGTGGATTACAAGCTTGCACTGCCGCCTAGTCTATCGAGTGTTCATCCAGTGTTTCATGTTTCCATGATCCGGAAGTATTTCGGCGATCTGTCTCATGTTTTGGACTTCAGCACAGTTCAGTTAGATGAGGATTTGACTTATGATGTGGAGCGGGTGGCTATTTTGGATCGGTATGTTCGAAAGTTGAGGTCAAAGAATATAGCTTTAGTAAAAGTGTGATGGAGGGGTCAACCAGTCGGGGGGATACTTGGTAGACCGAGTGGGAGATGCGGAGCAGATATCCACACCTATTTGTATGATTCTAGACCCGTTCAAGGACGAATGTTTGTTTAAGAGGGGGAGAATGTAATGTCCCGGTCATTTGTTTTGAGTATTATAGCCATGTTCCCCCATTTATTGCTTATTCTATGTTTGTTTGTTGTTATGTGACTTTTCGGGGTGGTTGGTTTTGGTTTCGAGTGAGTTTCGGAGTGAAATGGGGCACTTAATCCCTAGGTTTAAAAAGTTGACTTGAGTTTGAATTTTGTGTATATGACTCCGGAATGGAGTTTTGAAGGTTTTTTTAGATCCGTATGGTGATTTTAGACTTAGGAGCGTGTCCGGATATTGATTTGGAGGTCCGTAGGTCGTTTCAGCTTGAATTGGCGAAAGCTAGAAAGTTGAAGGTTTGGATGGTTGAGAAGTTTGACCGGGAGTTGACTTTATTGATATTGGGGTAGGATTCCGATTCCAGAAGTTGGAATAGGTTTGTTGTTCATTTATGACTAGTGTGCAAAATTTGAGGTCAATCGGGGTTGTTTTGGTATGAATCGACATTAGTTTTGGAAGTCGAATGTTCATAGTTTCAATAGGCTTGAATTGGGTTGCAATTCGTAGAATCAATGTTGTTTGATGTGCTTTTTGTCCTCGAATAGGTTCGTTATGTATTTTAATACTTGTTGGTATATTTGGATGTGGTCTCGGGGGCTCCGGGAGTGAATAAGATTAGAACCAGAATAATTTGGACTTAGTTGTTTGCTGAAGCTATTGATGTTCTGGTGTCATCACACCTACGGTGGGAATGGCCGCAAGTGCGAATGAGTCATCATAGAAGTTGAAAGAGGCAGCCAGGGGAAGAACCACATATGGGGAGTTTGGCGCGCAGATGCAGATTTAGCACCGCAAATGCGGAGTTTGGGCAGTTGGCTATGGACTGCAGGTGCGGAGGTGAGCGAATTTGAATAATTTTGGGGATTTGATGATTTAAAAGGCGATTCGAGGTCGGATTTGAATAAATTTAGTATGGTTGGACTCGTTATCGAATAGATGTTCAGATTTTGTAAGTTTGGTTGGATACGAGACGCGGGCCCTGACTTGATTTTTTGGTTGACTTGTTTACTTTGGTTAAATAACTTAGATTTATCGTATGGAATCAATTTCTATAACTTGTATTGATAATATTAAGTGTTTGTAGCTAGATTCGAGTCGTTCGGAGGCCGATTCGTGAAGCGAGGGCTTGTTGGAGTAGGAATTTACGCGGTTTGAGGTAAGTAACACTTTTAAACTTAGTTCTTAGGGTACGAATCCCTGAAATATGTGTTATGTCGTTGGTATTGAGGTGACACACATTCTAGGTGACGAGCGTGTGAGCGTGCACCATGGAAATTGCGACTTAGTTGTTTTCGTGGTACCGTTAGTTACCAAACCTTGTTGTTATTCATGAAATTCCTACGTGTTAGAGTAATTGAGCTGCAATCCATGTTAGAAATCATGTTCAGGCTATATGCTTATTCAGTTGGGACTCACTGAGGTCATTTTATTGTGAAATTATTTGCTTAAATTGTAATTATGGACTCAGTCACATCCATCATTTGCATATCATTGTTTGGGTTTATTGGCATGAGATTTGTGAGCCTGAGAGACTGGAGAGATTGATGACTGAGTTAATGCCTGAGGGGCGTGTTGTGAGTGAGATTGTGGATGGGGCTGCACGCCGCAGCAGACTTTTTATGCTATATATATATATTATTATGGATCGGGTTGCACGCTGCAGCATGCCTTATGGGCATTATCTATTATTATGGTATCGGGTTGCACGTCGCAGCATGCCATATTGGCTTTGTATTAGCGGTTGGGCAAGATCCGCCCCTCCGGAGTTTGACATACCAGCAGTGAGCGCAGGTACCGTACAATGCTAAGTTATTGAGTGTGACGAGTGAGAGTTGTGACAGTGAGATTGAGCACTCTAAGAGTGTGAGTACACGAGTTTATCACTGTGATGCATTACATGCGGCATGCACATTTGACATGTAGACATAGAGATGTAACTCCCTCATATCAGTGATACTTGGCTTATTTTATCAGTGTTGAACTTAAATTGCTAAACTTGAAAGCATGTCTACATTTCGATGTTGTGTACGATTTGATGATAGGATTTCTTTGAGTTATTACTGTCATTTCCCTGGTAATATCCGCACTATTATTATCTGGATTTGGACTGTACCTTTTTGAACTTGTCACTGCTTTCAATCCAAGGTTAATCCTGTTACTTATTGAGTACACTGGGTCGGTTGTACTCATACTACACTCTGCAGTTCGTGTGCATATCCAGGTACTTATGGGCATGGTGGTTGCTAGGCTTGGAGCATTTCCTGCTTGGAGACTTTTGAGGTAGCTGCTTTGGTGTCCGCAGACCTCGACTCTCCTTCTTTTCAATTTATTTAGCATTGTTCTATCTTTTCAGACAGTTGTATTAGATTTTTTGACTATGTTGATATGCAGTAGTTCATGTACTCTGTGACACCCGAATTTTGGGAATTTTGTATTGAGTTACGGTATTTCTTATTGATTATTATGAGATTTTTCATTGTTAAACTTATTTTATCATGTTTCCAATTTGAATTGTGAAATTATTTATGATTGTCGGCCTACCTAATTTTATGATAGGCACTATCACGACATGTCATGACAGTGAATCCACCCTTCCCATAGGCATCTGCCCTAGTATGGAAAGAGTTACTACTATTTAACTATTTTCCCTGCCAACTCTTTCACGTCCTAGGCAAGACAAGGTATATTTAACAAGGAACCTCTCTTGTACTTCTGCTCACATAACTGAAAATAACGTTTGCATATGTTAAGTATATAGCTAGTGTTTCTTCTGAATCGGGATCAAATAAATTATCCCAAGCAATTTATCAAATAATAAATTAATTTAATGATCACCAAATGCGCATTTGGTGATTATTAGATTAATTTATTATTTGATAATCTGCTTGAGATTATGCATGTCAAGTCCAAAAAAGTAAAGAACTGGAAGGGGTATAATTTAGTCACTAGTCTTTTGATAAAGTTGTTTTCGTATGAATTATAGGTCACATGTTTGAGCCGTGAAAGCAACCATTAATGCTTGCATTAGGGTAGGCTGTCTACGTTGGCTGCGGTCCTTTTATGTACGGACCCTGCACGAATGCAAAATATTTTGTGCACCGAACTGTTTTCTTTATTATTATTAATAATGGCAAAGAGGTGGTTATACAAGGTATTGATTATTGTGCAAAGGTTCTAAATATGGGCAAATGAGAAGCTCGGATCATAATTTTACAGTACGAAATTTATATAAATCTGAAGAGAACTCCATAGGCTTCCAATAACAAAATATGCCTTGATTAAGGAAAGTTACATCCCACCAATCTGGTGTTAGATTATTGAGCCATGTCAAATAGCATTTGCCGGCACATAAATTTATTTCTTAGTTAAAATATTTTGTTTCTTCCATCATCATCTTTTTTATGTGCCAAACCTAATCCGTGTGTGATAACACTATGTGACAAACAAATTAAATACTTACAAAATTTGCAAAATAGTACTTGAAAAATACTTTGTCCTTCTTATCATCACCAAATAGAACAAAACAAAACCAAAAAACCACCCCTTATTAACTCTTCCTTTGTTTTCTCCCCTTATCCTCTATCTTTAATTAAACACACACACACACAAACACAGGCACACTCCACACACTAGCAACAACACATATTGAGAGAGATGGACGACAGTAGTAGTGCAGTTCAGCCACATGAGGTAGAAGAATGTAGAGGTGTTCTTAGGGTGTATAGTGATGGAACTATAGTAAGATCAAGTAAGCCAAGTTTTGAAGTACCAATACAAGATGATGGCTCAGTTCTTTGGAAAGATGTTGTATTTGACGCCATGCATAACCTTCAACTCATGCTCTACAAGTCGGCTTTCGCCACTTTGGCCACTAAGCTGCCCATTTTCTACTACATTCACGGTGGCGGCTTTTGCATCGGCTCACGGACGTGGCCAAATTGTCAAAACTATTGTTTCAAGCTAGCTTCTGAGCTCCAAGCGTGGTTATCTCCCCCGACTATCAGTTGGCTCCTGAGAACCGGCTCCCAGCTGCCATTGAAGATGGTTACATGGCTATGAAATGGCTCCATGATCAAGCCGTGTCTAATGAGCCGGACACGTGGCTTAGTGATGTTGCTGACTTTAGCCTAGTGTTTATTTCAGGTGACTCAGCCGGTGGCAACATTGCACATAATTTGGCAGTTTGGCTTAAAGTTGGATCAGCCGAGCTGGCGCTGGTTCGAGTTAGAGGTTATGTATATTTGCTTCCTTTCTTTGGAGGGACTACAAGGACAAAGTTTGAAGCTGAGGGACCTAGAGAAGCTTTTTTAAACATTGAGCTCATTGACAGGTTCTCAAGAATTCTTACTTTTATTCAACAAAAAAAAAACTTATTGTTACATTAAGTTCCATAATCAAATAACTTCTTTTGTTTCTGTTAAAAATCAAATTATGTTTCATAGGAGATTCTAATCAGCTTTTCTTATGATTCTTCTTTGAAACTTTACCTTTTGTTCTTGAGATTTCGATGAAAAGGTATTTTATTTAAGGATTATTTTTCTTACAACTCTAGCTTATGTGGATTCCACAATAAAAATAAAAAACTTAGCTTAAATACATCGTCATTCTAGATATAACCAAATTTTTCTAGTAATTGCCACCAAAAGCTATGGCCTAAAGTGTAAATGACACAATTTTTTAACAGTCCTCTATGCTAGCTTACCCAAAATTTCTCAATATAAATTTCGGCTGAAACTAATTGCATTTTCTAGCTAAGTATAAAATTTTTATATTATATAATAAGCATATATACAATTTTGTTGGCTATTATTTTTGAGAACGGGAAAAAAATTATATTTCTCTAAATGTTGGATACTCATTGTATATTTCAATGTTGCTTTCCTCATTTACAGGTTTTGGAGGCTATCAGTACTAATAGGAGAAACAACTGACCATCCACTTGTGAACCCATTTGGGCCCAACAGCCCAGACTTGGAAAAGATTGATCTTGACCCAATTCTTGTAATTGTTGGGGGATGTGATCTTCCAAAAGACAGAGCTGAAGACTATGCAAAAAGATTGAAGGAATGGGGAAAGAAGATTGAATATGTGGAGTTTGAAGGACAACAACATGGTTTTTTCACTATTTATCCTAATTCAGAGCCTTCCAAGAAGTTGATGCTCACTATCAAGAAGTTCATTCAAGACAATTCTTCTTAAGAAGAAACAAGAAATTTATTGCTAATAAAGTTTGGTTTTCCTTAATAATGTAATTCTTCTTCTTTTTGTTTGTTTTGTTCCGTCTGTTTTTCTTGTTTTATTGCTATTATTGGTGTTTTGCTCTATATGTAATATTTTAAATGGAAAAAGGCCAACATTGTCCCTGACGTAAACTTCAGTCTATAAATGCCCCTCGTTATCGTATTGTGGTAAGAATAACCATATCGTTAAAAATTTAGTATAGTTGTGCCCTTAGTTCTAACGACTTACTTATGATTTAAATAAACTTTTTCTTAATTCCACGTGGCTATTTCTGACATGCCATTAAATATGACACACCCCAATTAGTATTTTATCCCACTCATTACTCATCTAGACCGACCTGAACCAGTAAACATTCTTTTACCCCAAAACACCCGACGTTAGGTCATTTTTCACGTATTTCATGTACTCTAAGAAAAAAGGGCGAAATAGTCGGCGATTTCGGAGTTTGACATCTTGGAATTTTCATCCATTTTGTACTGTAGTTGATGGATTCAAGTTGTTCTTTAAAGTAAAAGTCTTCTCTCCGTTCAAGTAAGACTTTATTGTTATTTTCGTGCTTAGGATTTTTGGAATCTTCCATCTCGTATTGCTTTTGATGTTCTATGATGTTTCAGTTGTGTCCTCAATGTTGGTAGATGTCTTTATGTAATTTTTTGTTGCTTGTGGTCCCGCTTAGATTAATGTCGTCTGAACTTAAGGTTTTAATTTGGTAACATATGATTTATTTATTCGTATGGGGTTGTCGTTTTTTGTCTATTCCAGTTGTTTATTCAATTCTTTTGTCTTTGTTTACTAAATTTTCAATTACATGTGGTCCCTTCCCTTTTTTATGTTGGTCTGGACTTGGGGATTCAATGATTGTTGATGCCTTTTTTTCAATTCATACGGGCTCTATTTGTTTGTCGATTCCAGTAGTTTATCCAAAGCTTTTGCCGTGTTGTCCCTTCCCTTTTTTGTCTTGGTCTAGACTTAGGAGTTCAATGGTTGTTGATATCTGGTTTTTTATTCATATGGGGTCTTCTTGTTTGTTGATTTCAGTTGTTTATTCGTTGTTTTTGCTTTTGTTTACTTTATTTAGCCATATGTGATCAAAGTCCCTTTATTGGTAGATGCCCTCTTCAACTTTTTTCTTTACACATTACTGATGGTCTCTTTTCTTGTTTCTTTTATGGCTTGCATTTGTTTTCTTTGAAGAATAATTGAGAATGTTGATTTGATCTTTAATCATGGAAGTAAGTGGGTGTTGGAACCTCAAGTGGCGTATCTTAAAAAAGGGTATTGATAGGTTATGATGTAGATTTATTGTCTTATATAGACATTTATTCTGAATACACTAAAAAGTTATGTTTTAGTGAGGTGAAACAATTACTAGTAACAGCCCTGCTGGCAGGTGCTTTTTAATTAAGGGTGATGTAGACATTAGAATACCACATTCTTTACCGTCGAACCAATTCAATGAGATTCAAATATTTGATGTAGATGAGGATGAATTACATGTTCCAGCTCCTAGCATCACTTACCATGATGAACCTTATAACTTCACAGTAAGAGTAGATGTTAGAACTAATTGTGATTCATCTGATAAGGAAGAAGCTAATGAAACTAACTCTAGTGATTATGATAGTGAAGAGTTATAACTATTTAGAAGAGAAAGGAACAAAGAAGTTAATGACACAATAAAAGGGTATAAAAACTTGGAGACGGGTATGAGTTTTAAAGACTTGACTGAAGCTAAAAGAGTTGTGGGGTACTATGCAGTTGCTTATAGGAAGGGCCTTAAAGTTAAGAAGAGCAACACTGGTAGAGTTAGATACAAATGTGATATTGGATGTCCTTTTTGTGTGTTTTATATCCAAGAATAATAGAGATCAAGGATTTAAAATCAAGACTTTAAACACAAAACATAAGTGTGGTCCAGCATTTCAGAATAAAAGTGTTATTCCCAATGCTTTAGCCCATTATTTCAAGAATAAGGTCTAAAATAATCCTAAGCACCAGGTCAAAGACATGAGGGTGAACTTAGAGGATAGTTCAGATTTAATGTTAGCTATTAAATGATGAAGAGGGTTAAGAGAATGGTCTTAGAGAAGTTGGAGGGTGGCTACTTTGATGAATATAATAGGTTAAAGTCCTATGCTCAAGAGTTGAGGGACAGTAACCCTGGTACAGATGTTGTTATAAATATATCAAAAGATGCTTTAGAAGAGGGAAATTGGAGATTTCTTAGAATGTATATATGTTTCCCAGCTTTGAAAAATGAATGGAAAGCAAGATTGAGGACTCTAATAGGTCTGGATGGCAATTTTGAAAAGGAAAATACAAAGGAATTTTATTGATAGCTATGAGACAAGATTCTGCCAAACACTTTTATCCACTTGCTTGGGCAGTGGTGAATAAAGAAACAGATAAAACTTGAAAGTGATTTATGGGGTTGTTGAGATCTTCCTTAGAGTTGGGAGATAGCGAAGGAGTGACATTCATGTCATACATACAAAAGGTAATATTGTTAGCAACTTACATTATTTTTAACTGTTAGTTTACTTTAACTACTAGAACACTAATCTTCTTTATTCGTTTTGATTGTTCCAGGGTTTGATTGATGATGTTGCGACTGTGGTTCCAAAATCACATCACAAATGGTGTGTTAGGCACATATAAGCTAATTGGAGTAAGAGCTAGAGGGGTGTAGAGATGAAAAAGCTATTGTGATGGTGTGCTGAGAGCTCTTATGATGAATAATTCAAGGGTCAATTGAGGTCCCTAAGGACTATTTCTAAACAAGCTACTAATGACCTAATTTGGTACCCACCACAAAACTTGTTTAGGACTTATTTTGATACAACATACAAGAATCAGATGGTTGACAACAACTTCACAGAATCATTCAACAAATGGATTCTAGAGGCAAGACATAAATCAATAATCAAGATATTGGAAGAGATTGAAGTCAAGGTAAATTACTATTTTAGTATTTTATGAAACTAACCGATTTTATATATTATTATATCAGTGTTTGATTATTGGTTTTCCCTTGTTTGAAAGGTAATAAAATGTTAAAATATTATGAAGATGAATATTGGACTTGGAGAGATGAATTCAGTCCATATGTCATGGAGTTATTGGGTGATTTCAGAGAAATTGCACAAGGGTGTGAAATTGATTTTAATGGTGACTTTGGTTATGAAGTGCATGAACATCCAAGGAAGCATACTGTTAGTTTTCAACTAAAGAAGTGCACATGCAGAATAAGAGACTTGACATGATCCATGTCCCCATGCAATTAGAGCTTTAATTGACAAGAAAGAAGAGTCATTGAGTGAAGTGCATTGGTGGTACTCAAAGGAAGCTTACATGAATGTGTATATGCATAAAATATAACCAGTTAAAGGTGAAATTTTTTGGAAGGTGGAACCACATCATGCAATGGAGCCATTAGAAATAGTTAAAATGGTTGGTCGAATAAAGATAATGAGAAAAAGAGAGAAGGATGAGGCAAGGAAGAGGGGGGGGGGGGGG